>SNQJ01S0051057.1:56241-78994 GCA_010110895.2 Picea sitchensis
TATAATGTGTTTAAACTATTTAAAAGGAAAACTGTATAAAAGTTTATAAAAAGTTTAATGAAAATAAATTGTGTATAAGTTTATATAATGTCTTAAAAGTAAATTGTGTGAATTTTATTAACATTTTCCTCTACAAAGTTTAAACATAAATAAAGTTGATTTTGGTGTCCTTTATCTTAAAGATATTAGTGTTTTAAATTATATTTAATATAATATAAAATAAGATTATAAAATTATATAAATTATTTCTAATAAAGTTTATAAGTTTTTTTACATTATTATATCATTTATTATAATTTATATTAATAAAAATTCAATATAATCAACTATATATTAACAATACAATATATGGAACTCTATACTAATAAGATATTTTAAGTGTTGTAGGACTTATAGGATCAAGAATTTTGTATGTGCAATGTTAATGTTTTCAATGATAAAGATGTTTTAACCTACAATATACTCTTTTTTTTGGTTGAGTTCTAAAACATTTTTAATATACATTCTTAACATGGCCACTTATTTTTGTTGGCAAACTCAACAAGGTATGTAAGTTACTCAAATCTTAATATCACAATTGAGTAGGACAAGGAATCATGATATGCACTTTGTCTTCAATTGCTAGGTAACAAGAACTTTGCTTGAATTGCAAAGTAAATGTTGTTTGTGCACATAGATTTTCTCTTTGGAGCCACTATTGTTCTATGTAAGTAATCATCGACCTTTATTGATGTCATCTTAATAGAATCTCATTTTCACATGAGATTCTTTCCACAACTTCTCTATTAGCCATTTTTGTACAAGTCTCAAATGACAAGGGTTCATTCCAAAAATCTTCTTCTTTAAATCCCCATTTTTTTATCCATTTCATCTCCTCACTATACCATCCCTTACCTTGAGATGCAATCTTTACTTGTCATAGTAATTTATTTGTATCCACATACAATATACAATATATACAATAAATTGGCATAATATTTCTCCTTCTAAAGGCAATATACTTGTTTATGCTAACATCACAGAGTAAGCAGTTAGTATTTTAATTCATATGCTCATTAATAAGAACCATTTCTAAACTCTCAACTATTTTCCAAGATTATTTAGAGAGGTTAAGAGTCCAAACAAGACAACCATACCAGATCATTGTTTGTAGTAATGTTTTGAAGATAAGAAGATCATCCATTATAGTTGTTGTCTTTTTCATTTACTTTGCATAGAATAGGGAACCTTCATTCCTGCTATTATTTATTTCTCCACATAAGTTCTAGTTATAACTACAATTAATTTCAGGGTGGCCAATTCTAAGAAGGAACTGCCTCAAATTTGTTACTATTAAATGTGATGGTTATATTCTTATAGGAAGTACCTACTACCATTACTTTTATTTTCCTTGCATTAAATTTCATTTTAGAGTAAATGCAAAATTTGTGAGGACCTTCATGCCCCCTATTACTCATTTCTCCACAGGAGTTCCAGTAATAACTACAATTAAATTTTAGACTGACCTAATTGTAACTATTATCATTACCTTTATTTTATTTACATTAACTTTCATTTCAGAGTGACTATAAAATTTGTTTAGCCCATCAAAATGTCTTTGGAGGTTATCTTTTGTGCTTTGACAATAACAAAACATCATCTACACAAAACAACAACAACAACAAAGCATAACATGTTATGGGCATTCCTCCTCCCCCATTCTCCATAATCCAATCTTATAATTGGTTTATGAATATGTAGAATAATGTTGGAAAGAGAGGACATCCTTGTTTGACCCCAATGTTATTATTAATTTTGACTTTCCTTCTAACAATTTTATTATTTCTCGGTGCCCTCAATTATGCTATAACAATTTCATATAAGTAGAAAGTAGCTTCTATTGGCTCAACTAGAAATCCTACTTTCTCCATTATGTCCCACAGACAACTTTAAGAGTTATGAGTGGTGAATGGTTGTGCCCAGGCTAGAAATCAATGTTAGAATGATCTCTTACATTGTTTTATCCTTACCATTTACTTATCTTCCTCTCTAGAATGATGAGAAATATCTTGGAAAAGAGGTTTTCAAGTGGGTGTAGCTAAAATGGTTGGGTGGGGAAATTGTTATCCTCTCCACCCAAGTTTGAATCTCACCTTTGTGACATGTTGCTCTTAATGAGACAATTTATATTGTAATGGCTTAATGCCCTTGTTCACTAGACTTGTGCCCTATAGAATTTGGGTTTACCCTGGGTATCGTCCTTGAAATCAGGGGAAGTGCCCCACGAGTTTTCCACAAGCAAGAAGGTTACTAACTATGATGATTATGTAATTTCTCACACTATATCACCACCTTCATCGATATGTATCACTTCAAGCTAAATTGTTCAAAGAAGAGGAATTTGAGGGAATTATGTTTGGCATCATTCTTGGATGTTTTTGTTTTTCATGAGAGAGAGAGAGAGACCTTTTAGTGTTGATTTTCATTCTTCATTATACCAACCTTGAAATCATTCCTCTTGCACCTAAAGAAAGTTTTGTTAAAATCCTACTCATTTCTTTGTCACAGATAGACCATGTGACATTCTTTCTCTCTCTTTTTATCTTCTCAAAAAATACATCTATGATATGTCAATTTAGTCTTTGTATTTTCAATCACTTTCTTTTCAATTTCATCTTTAGTCACTTTGCTAAGAGAAAATAAAATGGGCACATGAGAAAATTATAGTAGTTTAATGGCAATCCCAAAATTTCCCATTGAGTAAATTGTTCTATATAATTCTATGTGTATCTTCCCATCGTAATAAAATGTGACTTACCATTACAAATCAAAATCTCAAAGAAATTGCATAAACATGATAAGAGTTTCCTTATCATCATGATGTCTATGATATCCACTAAAACCCTGGACCAACCCCTCCCTTTTAATTCCTCTATATCAAATCTTTCCATCCACATGACATGTATATCCTCTATAAACACATTTTCTTGCAAGCAGTATGTCGTAGCATTAAAATCTCTCACTAAAATTACCTCTCCCATTTGTGAAAAAATCCAAAATATATTTTGCTAGGTACATATAAGGGTCATCAACCCATAAAAATTATTCACTTCAAGCCATAAAAATTGTCCATTATCTTTTCACAACATTTCTGTAACAAACAACCCCTTCAAATGGCCTTCCTATAATATTATGATACTTGAAATTCTACATAAAATGTTTATTTCTAAACAAAGAATATATAAAGATTATTCAAAAAAATTCTTTAAAACATCTACTTTACTTTATCTGCATATAAACCATCAATATTCTATGTACAAATCTAGAAGGTCTCTATTTTTAAAGTATTTGTTTTGTATCATTCAAATCATCATGCCTAATTGAGTGTCTTACATATCTACATGTAGAACAATGTAAAACATTGCAAACTTATAAAGTATTTGTTTTGTATCCAAAATCAACCAACAATATAAGTTATTCAAATCATCATGCCTAATTGAGTGTCT
Organism: Picea sitchensis; assembly: GCA_010110895.2. Taxonomy (NCBI): domain Eukaryota; kingdom Viridiplantae; phylum Streptophyta; class Pinopsida; order Pinales; family Pinaceae; genus Picea; species Picea sitchensis. Next base: position 59,727 of record SNQJ01S0051057.1, read on the forward strand.
TACATATCTACATGTAGAACAATGTAAAACATTGCAAACAATATAAGTCACTCAAATCATCATGCCTAATTGAGTGTTTTTGTCTTACATATCTACATATAAGACCGACAATGTAAAACAGAACTATAGTTTTCCATCTCCATGTTTCAATAATAATGTCATGGAAACTTAATAACAAAATATGTTTCTTATTATAACAACTGTTCTCTATATTATGAAATCCAATGATGAAAAAACACCATTTTCACAACAGAAATAAGTGTTTACTTCAATTTTTGATAGTGCAAATCTATTCCAGCACCTTCTATATTGAGAATACCATTTTAACAAGTATTCTACTTTATTGGTCTCCCATATGTTTTAAAAAAAAAAACGGTAGACCAATAAAGTTTATGAAACCTGCGCGTGGGAGATGGCCAAGCCGCCCTCCTGCCAGAGGGCAGATTCCGGGATGGAGGCGCACGAACATGGGACGGTGGGCTTTCCATTTGCTCCCATTTAGCCTTTACCGGGCAGGCTGCCCGAGTGTGTAGATTTCGAGATATTCTCGACCCTACCTGTCACTCACGGGCTCTGAGAGCTACTATTCCAATAAGAAAGAGATTCTGTACCACCCCAGACACAATTCTTGTGCTTCTTATCAGCACCACACGTGGCGGGAAATGAGCCATGAGCGCATACCAATACAGAAGACTTCTGTAATTTTCAAGTAGAAATTGATGAAGTCCCTCATTCCATTGTCGAAGGCTATAGATTGTTATAAAAGAGAATGTAAGCCTACAATTTATTGAAAGGCTTACAAATTATTATGTCGCTATGGATCCAGAGGCCCCTCAAACTTCGCTTCCAGTAGACTTCTCTGTAACGGATATTTGTATAGACGAGGCGCTTCATAAAGAGACTTGGAATAACTCTGATTTTAAGAGTTTATTAGATGATGATGGCCGCCCGGCACGCACAGGTAATTATGATTTCTGTTTATACAATTTTTGCTCTGCAAAAAATTAACCTAATGTGAGAATTATGTTCTGCATTATTTTGCATGTGTGAAGTCTGCAGAAGGTGAAGACTGTTCTTCAATATTTTACCACTGTGAATGGATTGATTTCAGGTACCATGTGGACTGCAAGCTCTCATATTATCACGGCGGTGATAGGTTCAGGAGTGCTATCGCTTGCATGGGCGATCTCTCAATTAGGATGGATAGCTGGACCTGGAGTTTTGGTTGCTTTCTCTTTCATAACGTTCTATACTTCTACTTTGCTTGCCGACTGCTACAGATATCCCGACCCAGTAAAAGGAAAAAGAAATTCCACTTACATGGATGCCGTTAAAGCAAATTTAGGTTGTTTGTTTGATAAAATCTTAAAGACCTTGTAGGAAACAATGTTTGTAAGATAGGTTTAAGTTTTTGTTGGTGTAGAAGTGTGAAAGGAGGAATTTAACTTTTTAATATATATATATTTTTTTCCTTTTCAAAGTAGTTGTATTGTTATTCAATTGAATCAAAATCAAAGATAATTTTTTAATACACATTAATAGGTCATTTATAGGAATTAAACTTTAATAGAGAGGATAACAATCATTCCTCATAAACATTAAACTAAATCCAATTGATTTTTTTTTTTTTTTCTTCAGAAAATTCCTAGCAGGAAACTTATCTGATACTTCCCCACATCGTGGATATGGGATGCTAAACCACGACCCCAGAAACACAAAGCTCGAACACGTAACTTCTCCACAAACCAAGAGAATGTGCCCAAATCTTACCATATGTAATATCCCATGAAGCAACCCAATTGATTTCTTACCCTATAAAGAATACTTTAACCAATATTTAATAAATCAAATAACTAAACAAATACATATACAAACATTTTCAAACTGTGAAGAGCCTCCAAATCACAGCTCTGGAGTTCACAATTGCAAAGAACCATTTATAAATTAGTTATTGAAAATATTCTTTAGTGGTGATTGAAACCCAAATTATTTTCCCTCAAGCCTTAATCACACCATTTGCCTCCTATGTTTCATCTTCAACTGGGTTTTTTAACAGTTTCTTCACAAGCCAACATGTTGGCTGAATATCGAAATGCAACTGGGTTTTTTAACAGTTTCTTCACAAACCAGCATGTTGGCTGAATATCGAAGTGCTAAAGTTTCAGTTTTTCACTTTAATAACCATATGAAGCAGCATGAGGGAGTTTTTGTTTTGTTTTGTTGGCTCTTCTTCTCTGTGCGGTACGCCAATCCAATCACTTTGATTAGTTACAGCTACAGCTCATTTTACTTTTTCTACAGAGATATACTATAACTTCATGAACTTCCATGATATTCCTGCTGCTGGCCAAATCATGTGAACTTCCATGGTATCCTGTTCATGGCCAAATCACGTGAATTTAATTGAACCTGGTAATGGCTATTATATTTCCGTGCTGATGATTTTAAGAAAGWTGTATGGTGGAATTTTTTTTTATCTCATAAAGCTTATTATTTGTGCGAAATTTAAACTTATTCCTATGGGGTATATGTTGAATTGTATATCAAATTTATATAYTAAMTTATTTTTATTTATAATTGTTGTTRTGCTGATTACTAACTTCTTTATCATTGTTGTCTTTCTGATCGAYACAGATTTATTACTAACTTTTTTATCACTGTTTTTCATGGATACAGAGGGTTGTAGTTTATATGTTCTAAGTTTGTTTTTTACAAGTTTATTGAAAATTCAGAAAATTGCAGTTTTAATGATTGAGACTRTATTCTGGGTTTCCCAGTAGTGTTTTTGAGGTGATGAATYAATTTTYACATTCAAAAACRYAATTTAAGTACTGTAATTAYMGGATTTWAATAAAAAMTTAGATTTATTACTAACYTYTTTATCATTGTTTTTCATCKATACAGAGAGATGTAGTAGTTTAAATGTTCKAAGTAWWTTTTTTTACAARTTTGTTGGAAATTCAGAAAATTACAGTTTTAATGGTTGAGATTATATTCTARGTTTYCCAATARTGTTTTCGAGGTGATAATCAATTTCTGCATTCAAAAACACAATTTAATTTCTGCATTCAAAAACACAATTTAAGTACTRCAATTACCGGATTTCAATAAAAACTTAGAACATCGATATAGAGAAGATTGTTTACTTTATCGATTTATGTGCTATGTAATGAAAACGTTTAGAWTCTTAAGGGATTTTAACAAGTAACTTCTATTGTTATATTCAGGAGGCATGCAAATTTGGCTTTGCGGTCTTACACAGTATAGCATTTTATATGGCACTGCAATCGGCTACACGATCACTGCATCTATGAGCATGACGTGAGTTTTCTTCCCAACAAAATTAATGTCAATGACTGTTAGTAGTAAATTTGAAATCATGGAATTTTTTTTAACAATGATATTGGTGAATGCTCTCAGGGCAATAACGCGGTCCAATTGTTTTCATGAAAATGGGAAGCAAGCTCCCTGCCACACGTCCGAAAATCCATATATGATTTTGTTTGGAATCTTTCAAATCGTATTATCTCAAATACCCGATTTCGACAGAATCTGGTGGCTTTCAATAGTAGCTGCCATTATGTCATTTGGCTATTCATCAATAGGACTTAGCCTTGCTATTGCTAAAGTAGCAGGCATGCTCTTACTCTAATTCTCTTGAATTTCACTGTTCTGTTGTTGTTCTTCCATTAGCAGTCTTCATGGGCAAACATAAATAGATAATTTCGTGCTAAAAACTTTGATTTGATGGGATTTTTGTTTGAGGATTTGCAGGAGGACAGTTCCAGGGTAGCATTACTGGAGTAGCAGTTGGTACAGTTACTGCTGCTCAAAAGACATGGGGGGCGTTTCGAGCATTAGGAAATATTGCATTTGCATATTCATTCTCCATGCTTCTAATCGAGATCCAGGTACCACATGCCAGCTTATATTTGTTTTTGGTAGTGTATGAAAGATATTAATTTGCCTTGTAAATACCTAATTAACAGTTTTGCCCCTGTAAATGCCAAAGGACACCATAAAATCACCTCCAGCAGAGAATAAAACCATGAAGAAGGCCACGCTGGTTGGTATCAGCATTACAACTACCTACTACATGCTGTGCGGTTGCCTCGGATACGCGGCCTTTGGTGATAGGTCGCCTGGGAATCTTTTGACTGGTTTTGGATTTTACAACCCTTTCTGGCTGGTCGACGTGGCTAATGTATGCATAGTCGTTCACCTGGTTGGAGCATATCAAGTAAGAATCCCTCCATCCCATTCTATTGAATTTCGAAATTCAAAATAAGTGGGCGGAAATCATTTTTCATTAATTTTTGCAGGTTTTTGTTCAACCCCTGTTTGCCTTCATTGAGCATTGGTTTTCCCATAGATGGCCAAAAAACCGATTTATTCACATGGAATACAAGCTTAACATACCTCGATACGGTCTGTGTAAGATCAGTGTTTTCAAATTGGTATGGAGGACATGCTTTGTGGTGACAACTACCATTATTTCCATGATGCTGCCATTCTTCACTGATGTGCTATCACTTCTGGGAGCTGTAGGATTTTGGCCTCTGACAGTGTATTTCCCTGTGGAAATGTATATAGTCCAGAGGAAGATCCAGCGCTTTTCAACCAAGTGGATGCTTCTACAGACGGTGAGCTTTGTCTGCTTGCTTGTGTCGCTAGCAGCTGCGTGCGGGTCCATTGAAGGTGTTGTGCAAGATTTGAAAATGTACAAGCCCTTCAAGACAACGTACTGAATGATGTCAAAACCGAAACCGATGGATAAGGCTGCACAGCAACTTGTTTTTTGGAATTTAGTCACCACTTTTTGGCACGTAGAAAAGCTTGGCTTTCTACAACCAGCCCTGGCTGGAGATCTCCCTGACTTTATCCACAAGATTCCCTTAATGTGTATGCTTACATTTTACTGTTTAAATTTGATGTGTTTTTTTAACTATACAATATTCCCATAATTTGTTGTATACTTTGGTGTTTTCATTTACCTGTTGATGAGTGAAATGTCCATTCAACATTTTAACACTTTTTTACATAATTTATTTTCATTATAATTATATCTTTTAAACATTAATTATATCTTTTAAACATTGTAAAAACAATCACACATTCAAAATGTTAAAGTGATTAATTATAAGTAACTAAAATAACTTAAAATAGTTAATGGTAAAACCAAAATGATTGGACTAAAATAGATGCATTTCCTGTAAAATTTATTTTAAATAAAATCTATTTTAAATAGAATCTATTTTAAATAAGGCTTTCTCAACTTATGGTTTGAAAACCAATTTATAAAGGCTTTGGTTAGCTGTTCTACCAAATGGTTTTTTTAGCCTAAATCATGTCATACAAATTTACATGAATCACTATTTTTTGTTGTTCAGAATCCATTTCTAAATACAGAAATAGATTCAGCACGCTGAAAAATTCTCAATACACTCAAATTTTACAGAAATAATTATTTAAATTTAAGAATCCAACAATTTATCACTTAATTTCAAGCAAATATCCCCCCAAAAAAATCTCATTTCAGACAAGAAGCAACCATTACCCTTCCCAAACGACGAAGAAGCGACCATTGCCCTTCCCAAACGACACCGCTCATCTTTTTGGGGCCTTTGCCCCTTCGTTTCTGTCATATACAAAGTCTCTGTCGTTTCTGTGATATAGAAAGCCGCTGCATTTGCTACTTGCAGCCAGAAGGATTGAATAAGATTTGTAAATATTAATCAATTATTTTTATTCCGTAAGTTAATATTAGAAAGATGTATAATATTAATTAGTTAGGTTAATTTTAAATTTATTTAATAAGATTTGTAAATACTAACACAGCTATAATCATGTCATAATCATGTGACTGATTAACGTGGAAAGGCATATTTCATTTTCAAACAAACCCTAATTCGCCTATTTCATTTACAAACAAACCCTAATTTACCTATTTTAATGTGAATGCACTGTTAATCCTGTACAGGACGACTATCTACACTCAGAGGGGGCATGAACTGTGCCTTCAACTGTATAAATACATAGCCTTTGCAAACTTTTCTATAAAATCTAGAAGGAAGACACTTTTAGGGTGCATTTGCCCATCTGGTGTTGTGGACAATACAATGGTGGCGAGTTGATAGTTTAAATCCAAACGTCAGCCATGGGAAACATGAAACGCCCAGATCTTACCACTCTGTGCGAATAGCTTAATATTTTCTAATCAGGTAGACTTCGCAATAAGTTAGTAAACACAATAATTTTTAAACACGATTAGGTAAATGTAAACAAGTAAACATATAAACGGATGTCTTTATAACATCGCGGAAGCTAATGGATGAAATCAGAGCCATTCATTTATTCTGACGACTAAGAATATTCTAGACATATTTAATCTCGTCCATAGAAAACGTATTAAGAACTAAAAACCTATTAAATGTCCCCATTTATTATTTTTATTTGTTAATTTCAAATTTATTTAATAAGATTTGCAAATATTAATTCATTATTTTTATTCTGTTAATTTCAAATTTATTTAATATGAAGAGATAAAATAAATTCAAAAAAAATATATTGTTATTTATCATAATTTATTTAATTAATATTTATTAGTGTTATTATAATAATAATAATAATAATCTATTTATGTATGAGACTCTTTCCGTCCAGCTATTTTACTGGTAAAATCTACAGAGGTATACATACCCTATCCCCATTTGAACATATATAGGTAATTAGTGATTTGGGTTAGGTTTTAGATCAAACCTAATAGAGTGGACCTATATTATGGAGTGTCTACTTTTCTAGTCTAATTACAATAAATCAACATATTACTAGTAAAAATTGAATCCAAGTGAAAAGGATAACAAACATGCTACACAACCACAAAAACTAAACCTATGTGAAAATTGCAAAATCTATTAATAAATAATAAGGTATTCCATAATGCTTTTCAAATTTATCACTTTTATTCGAGAAAAATCATATAATCTAAAACAAATTTCCCAACTTAATGATATAACTCACTTTCTTTCTACCTAGTGAAACGCCGCGGCAGTATAAACTCTTAGTATAAGACAAGCTTAGAGGAAGGGTCCCTCTCCTATATTCTTGAGACTTTCTAAAGGGTCACGACCCCACCTAAAGTCAACACCCAACCCACTTTAAGGTTGATTTGATGTTAGTTGGATGCCACATGGCGTTCGCTAAGCACAACGTTACCATGGCATTTCATGGTGGTAGCGACAAATTTAGCAGAATTGCACAAGAAAAGGGGGGATTTGTGATGATTTTGAGACGGGGTATTAATCACCCACGAGGTAGGAGAGAAGACGTATTGCTCACGTGAAGGGTAAAGAGGGGGCAAGCTCAACCGGGAGAAATTGTACCTAGTTAGGTTTGCACTAGTTTCTTTGTTTGTAGAATTGTGAACAAATGTAACTTCAATACAAATAATAGTATGTCAAATGAAAAAGAAGAAGAATCTAACAAGAATCTAAGTTTGACATCGAAGACACTAAAGAGGTGTTGTTAATGAAATTATCGAGTTATTGAAAGCTATGTCTTTTATGATAGACACCATAGAAGCAATGCAAAGAAGACAAGCACAACAAAATTTCGTGATGTGACTAATGATGAGTGGGAACTAAAAGTTGATGCTAAACAAGGTCAAACTTTAGAGGAGAGAACTATAAGGGTCTTAATATATTTGAGAGGTAGATTCAACATGAAGTCCTTTACCTTTACCTTTACCTACTCAAGAAGCTTAAACTAGAAATGATTAATCGATTTGATTTGGGAAATGGAGAAATTCTTCGAATTTCGGAAAATTGGAGACCCTAAGAGAATGAAGCTTCCATGCACCAAACTAGTGGGTCATGTATCCCTATTGTGGGACACCATGGAAGTAGTGTAGATAAGATGAGTTGTGATAGAATGTCATGATGTGAGTAGGAACCAAAAGTTCAAAGGGAAGATGCTCAAGAAGCCCATGCTCCAAAAGAGAGAACTATAGGGGCCTTAATAGATTTGAGAGGTAGACCCAAGATGAAGACCCCTACCTACTCAAGAATATTGAAGTTGAATACTTAATCAATTTCAATTTGGGAAATGGAGAAATCCTTGAAATTCTAGGAAATTGGGGACCTCAAGCGAATGAAATTTACATGCACCAAATTGTTGGGTCATGCATCCTTATGGTGGGATAATTTCATAGATGAAAGAAAGGCAAGGAGATTAGGTTTTGAGATTAGATGATTTCCAAGATGAAGATATATTCCTACATGTCAATCATTCCTTGAATATGTTCAAGTAGTTGCAAACCTAAGATGGGGGGAATTGAGCATGAAGGAATACACCAAGTAATTCTATAAATTGTCCCGTAAATCCAGAAAATGCAATGAAGGTGAATATGTTGTTTTTAGATATATTAACAATCTCATATATTCTATCCAAGATTATTTGAACATGGTGAGAATTTGGGCTATCACAAATGCAAATAATCTTTCCTTAAAAGTTGAAGAGAAACTATCAAGAAAACAATATAGTTTCTAGGGAAAAGGAACAAGTGGTAGAAGAATAATGGTGTCTAGCAAAGGATAGACATGTGGAAGCAAGGGATAAGAGACCAACATGATTTCTTCGAGAAAGTTTTAGCAGAAATTATGAAGCCTAGAGAGGTTGAGGAACTCCTATACGGAGAGGAGGACAATTCAAAGGAATGTGATTCGAGTATGAATCACAATGGCATCAAGATTACATTGAGTGTTGGGAGAACTTAAATGTCATCCAAATACAAGAAAGATAAGCACACATAGATCAAGGTGTTGAGAGAGTAGTTCGATGTGTTGTTGCAGACAACAAAGACAAAGTGTAGAAAGAGTGCAAAGAAAAATCTATTGATCCGAATTTAGGAGCGGAATGAACTATTTAACAGAGTGAATACAATAAACACAGAGATATGAAGAACAACAAAGATATCCTGTGAACAATATATTTTATTGAATAAATGAAATAGGCTGAAATTGTAAAACTGCAGAATTGAAACACTTGCTCGAATGGTGTTAGTTATCTCTGAGAAGAGATGTGGCTGCTACACGCATCCGTCTGAGCAGAATCATTACAATGAGGCTCCATATGCCTTTTTAATATTACTCATGAATTCAAAAACCCTAGACATCCAAAAACCTAACCCTAGGAGGTGAAACAATAAAAGTCATGTGGGCCCCTATGGGTAAGTTGGTACCTCAACTTCCTGGGGTCGTAACGTTTGCATACGACCTCTATTTTAGGCGCACGATAGCCCGTTGAAAAGGTATTTTAGAGAACTACACATTGCGCCATCAAAATCTAACTCTATATATAGTTTGATTATGGAGAGCCAAAAAAACATTGTTTAGGGCTCTAGAATGACCTTAGAAGTACAACAAGATGTGATGAAATGAAAACATACAAAATAAGCTAGTTGGATTAGGTGAGAGGCCACCAATATCCACCTGGAATATCTGTAGGGCTTCAGATAGCCCCAGAAGTGCAGAACACACAATTACAAATAAGTACTGAAGAACGTGGTGAACTAAAAACTAACAAGAGGAGCCAGTTGGAATAGGTGGGTGGCCACCAATATCCACCTAGATCAATCCTCCCCCCTTAGAAAGAAATGGTTTCCATTGCGTTGATTTCCCCCATCAGGTGAGGAAAATTTTACTGGATTTGGCCTCAGGTGAGCCACTTTCCTTGGTGTAGGAGATGCCCTACCTTGACAACTCGATAAAGTTGGATCTGTTGTTGGTGAGTGCCCTTGAACCGTGTGTCCATTATATGATCAGTGGATTCTTGTTCCATGCAATCATGGTTGAGCTCTGTTGGTTTCAGTTGTTCTGCAATCTCTTAGGTGTCCAATAATGGTGGAAAATATGGCCGAAGGAGGTCCACATTTAACATTGGGTGAAATCCAAGGAATGGTAGAGTGTTGAGCTCAAAAGCATTGTTACCCACAACCTTGGTGATAGTGTAAGGCCCATAGCAAAGTGGGCAGAGCTTCCGATGGGGCCCTGTATGACGCTCATTCTGCAAGTGTAACTAGACCTTGTCTCCAACTTGAAACTAGTGCGGTACCCTGTGTTTATCATGATGCTTATTGAACTTAGCATTGGATTTATAAAAAATCTTCTGGACCTGTTGGCGGATGTGTTGAATCCGCTCAATGAATCCAGTGGCTTTGTCAGTCTTAGACTGAACATGGGAAGAGTCTGTCTGTGTGGTTTCCATAGGTAGTGCAACATCAATGGGACCCAAGGGTTGGAATCCCAGTCCCACCTGAAATGTGCTATGGCCGGTGGAGCTATGGAGATCCCTGTTGTGACTATGTTGAACATAAGGGAGACTCTCATCCCATGTACGCAGATGCTTAGATTTGTACATGTGCAGGATGTGCACGATCATCAGATTGATGACCTCTGTTTGGATGTCTGTTTAGGGGTGGAAAGCGATGGATTTAGTGAGCTTGGTGTCCAACAATGACCAGAGACTCGACCAATATGTGTTGAGGAAACGGTTGTCTCGGTCGGAGATGATGGTCCGTGGTATCCCAAAATGGACCCACACTTGTTCGAAGAATATCTTGCCATTATCTATTGTTCTGATGGTCTTCTTGTAGGCTGTGAGGATGGACATCTTCGAAAACTGATCAATGACCACAAATACACAATCATTGCCTTTCTTGGTGGATGGAAGGCCAGACATGTAATCCATCGAGATGGATTCCCAAGGCTTCTCAGGGGTAGGAAAAGGGGTGTATAAGCCTTGCTTCTTGATGGTTGGCTTAGCAATGCCACAAGTAGTGCAAGATCTGATATACTTTCTAATGTCCTGTCTAAGTTTTGGCTAATAAAATGTTTCTAGAGAATGAACACAGCTTTCTCCATGCCAAATTGTCTTACCACCCGACTGTAGTGGGCTTCCCAAATAAACTTTGCACTCTCGCTTGCAAGAACACAGAGATGGACCAAATGGCATAACAACCCATCCTAAATGTGAAAATCGGTGACAGTCACGCGTGTACCCAAGAGTTGATAGGTGGTGGAAAAGTCCAGATCTTGTTGATAAAGTTGGGGCCACTCAAATGCCTCATGTCCACAAGAATGGAATACAGTGGTGAGTGAAACTACAGGAGGTCGACTCAGGCAGTCAACAACACGATTTGTGCTTCCTATATTATAATTGATGTTGAGATGAAACTGTTGCAGGTAGGTGGACCACTTCTGATGGTGGTCGTTCTGCAACTTCCCTCGTGTCTGTATGAAATGTAGAGGCTTGTGATCAATGTGGATGATCGTCTCCTTTCCTATAATGTAATGTTTCCATTGATGACAAGCTTGTACAATGTAATACATTTCCTTGTCACAGGTGGGGTATTTCCGGATATTATCTGAGAGTGTCTCACTATGGTATGCCACTGGATGACCATGTTGAGTGAGAACTGCTCCTACAACATAGTCATATGCATCAGTCTCAATGTCGAATGGTTGTTACAGATTAGGAAAGGAGAGTACTGGAGTTGAGCACAAGTGATGCTTTAGATCATCAAATGCTTGTTGTTGTTCCTTCCCCCACACGAAAGCTTCCCTGCCACCATCCTTTGTCGGGTGGATGAGGGCCCATGCAATATGGGAGAATCCCAACATGAACCATCGATAGAAATTGGCCAGTCCCAAGAATCTCCAAAGCTCAATTAGTGTGGTTGGTGCTGGCTAGTCACAGATGACTTGGATCTTAGTGGGATCAACATGTTCCCCATGCTCATCAACAATGTAGCCCAAGTATTGGACCTGTTCATGCCAAAGAAGCATTTTTTCAAGTTGGCATATATCTTGTGATACAACAGAGTGATTAAAACCTATTGAATATGCCACATGTGATCCTCCCAAGTTCTGGTGAAGATGAGGATGTCATCCAAATATAGCACCACAAAAGAGTTGGTGAAGGGTCTCAATACATCATCCATCAACCTCATGAAAGTGGCTAGTGCATTTGTTAGGCCAAAGGGCATGACAAACCATTCAAAGAGACCTTCTTTAGATTTGAAAGTTGTCTTCCAGAGATCAGTTGGTTCGATGGGAACCTGGTGGTAGCGAGGCTTTAGGTCAATATTTTTGAATAACTTTTCCCCCTTCAGTTGGTCAAGAAGGTCATCAATCCTGGGAATTGGGTACCAGTTTCTAACTGTGATTTTGTTTAATGCTGTGCAATCAATGCAGAGTGGCCAGGTATTGTCCTTCTTCTGAACCAGTAAAATCAGGCTTCTGCAAGGGGAAGAGTTGGGTTTGATGTGCCCCTTTTAAAGAAACTCTTGGATCTGAAACTTGATTTCGTTATTTTTCATCAGTGAGCGAAGATAGACTGGTCCATTAGGCAGAGGTCCATCATGGGTTATGTCAATTGGATGATTGACTTGGAAGTGCGTCGGTACCCCGGTGGGTGAGGAGAAGATGTCTTTTTACTCTTCCACGATCCTGTCCACTTGCTTCTACTGCAAAGAGAGGCTCTGTGTAGAGGCCACAGATGTCGTGGAGACCTTCTACTTACTGTGAGAATAGATCATAAAGAATACAAGCTTCCCTATCTATGAAATGACCTTACCGCATTTCTTAACAGATATTAAAGAAATAGCGGTAGGCGATGCTACCTCTGGTATCCTGTACAATTGTCTAGCCAAATTAAAAATAATACTGCGAGGTATAGAATCATACACAGTATGATGCTTCAACAAATATGGTTGTCCTAAAATAACATCACAAACTTCAAGGGGAGAAATATCACACACTACCTCATCCTTGAAAGGCTTGATGTCGTAGGGAAGGCGACATTGTTGGCTGACACAGAGATCTCTTCCTTGGCGAAGCTAGCCAATGTTTTAGGGGTGCGGGTGCGGTGTCATTGACAGGTCTAGCCGCTTGTCGAACTCTATTGAGATCAGGTTCTTTTGACTGTCGCTATCGACAATGAAATGAAGTGGAGCCCCCTTTACCCACATATGTGAGTGAAAGAGGCATTCCCCTTCCTTTGGTTCTTCCGGTTCACTTGGCTAGAATTTGGTGGTAGCGACAGTGGCACTGGGTTCAACATTGATAATCCACTTCCCTCCTTCTGTATTTGATTTAGAATCAGAATCAACCTCTGACACGAAAGCCTTCATCTCGTCCATGAGTGATTGCTTGGAGCGACATTCTTCAGTGTTGTGCCAAGGGATTTGATGGTATTCACACCATTTTCCCATGTCCTGCTTCATTTTCTCATTTCCCTTCTTGTGTTGAGTCTTGGACTGGTTTTCCTGAGAGTGGCCATATTTTCTCTATCCCTTGTTGCGTGGATTGGGGCCTCCTTTTCCCTACTTCGACTGTGAGGAGTTGGTAGATCCAAACTCTCGCCTCTTCTACTTAAATTTTTGCTCGATCTTGACAACATATCTATAAGTCGTACCTAATGAGGCGATGTCCAGAAACTCCATTTCCATTTGAATGTATCTATGCAAACAACCACGGTATTTGAGCACCATATGTCGCTCAGAGTCTTTGATACCCAACTTGGTGCGCAGGGTATGGAAAATATTGGTGAAATCTGGTATTGTCTGGTCCCTTTCTTGACGCAGGGTGGTCCATCTGGTGTACTGGTCCTTGTAGCTTCCATCAGGGTAGTATTATTCTTTAATGACATCCCGAAAGGAATCCCATGTAGGGGAAACAAAAAATATTGCATATTTATCTATGGCCCTTTCCTCAGAGTAAGTGTCCCACCAGTCCTTAACATGGGGGACGACCTTGAGGAGTGCAAAAGTAATATTTTCCCTATCGGAAAAATTATGGACCGAAAAATACCCTTCGAGAAGATTCAACAATTTATCTACAACATCCGCATTTGTCAGTCCTTGAAATAATGGAATATCAAAATTTACCTATACCTTGAAGGGGGTTTCATGGCCGCTTGATGAAGATGCTTCTCCTGTGTGAAGCCACCAAAGGATTTGTGCAAAGTTTTCCATCATTTCGTTCCTTTGTCGTACAAGGGCTTCCTCAAGCAACATTTTAAAAGGATCTATTGTTCCATCATATTTATTTTCATTTTCCATGGGTTGTTGTCGGGCTCGACATGACCGATATTGCAATGACTTGATTGATTCGAGTCCCAACTTCTTGTACCCAGATCTTGTTGGGGACATTCACGAAGAAAAATAAATGAAGAGAAGACTTCTCTGATACCATTGATCCATATTTAGGAGTGGAGCGAACTGTTTAACATACTAAATACAATAAACACAGAGATATGACAACACAGATATCCAGTGAAAAATATCTTCTATTGAATAAATTGAATAGGTTGAAACTGTAAAACTGCAGAACTGGAACACTTGCTCGAATGGTGGTAGTTATCTCTGAGAAGAGATTTGGCTGCTAGGTGCATCTGTCTGATTAGAATCATTACAATGAGGCTCCAGAGGCCTTTTTAATATTACTCATGAATTCCAAAACCCTATACATCCAAAAACCTAACCCTATGAGGTGAAACGCCAAAAGTCATGTGGGTCCCTATGGGTAAGTTGGTACCTCAACTTCCCAGGGTTGTAACTTTTGCATATGACCTTCGTTTTAGGCACATGATAGCCCGTTGGAAAGGTCTTTTAGAGAACTACACACTACAATGTCAAACTATGACTTTGTCTACATTTTCACTATGGCGAGCCAAAAAAACATTATTTAGGGCTCCAAAATGGCCCTGGAAGTACAACAAGATGTGCTAACATGAAAACATACCTGGTTTTGACATATACCTACTCAAAAATACCACTGCATGTGCAATGTCCGGTATAGTATAGGCCATTGCATACATCAAACAACCAATTTCACTCACATATGGAACACAAGACATGTCCTCCTCTTCTCACTGTGTCTTGGGACACTGATCCACAGATGACTTTACACCTACAGAAATAGGCACCCTGACTGGTTTACATTCCCAGATATTATACCTTTGCAATATTGGCTCGACATATTTTCTCTGATTTAAGCAAAGTTTCCTATTTTTATGATCTCTTTTAATTTCCATGCCCAAAAAGAAATTTGCAGCACCAAGATCCTTCACGTCAAATTTAAAGGACAACTGAGTTTTCACATCCTAGATAATCTCCTTGTTGTTTCCTATCAACAACATGTCATCCACATACAAGACAAAATAAATCAAATGATTACCAATTAATTTAAAATACACACAATGATCCTCTTTGCTTCTTGTGAAGCCAAGTCCCAACATATAAGTATCAAATTTTTTATACCACATCCTTGGTGATTGTTTTAAACCATATAGGGAATTTTTCAGCTTGCATAGCAACGTGTTCTTTCCCTTCACAACAAAGCCTTATGGTTTCTTCATGTAGATTTATTCTTCCAAATCCCCATGTATGAATGTTTTCTCCACATCCATCTGTTCTACTTAAAAATAAAATGTAGAAACAACAGATAACATAAATATAATAGAAATTAACTTGGAAACAAGAGAAAAAATCTCACAAAATCAATTCCATCAACCTAGGAATAACCCTTTGCTACTAACTGAGCTTTTTATTTCTCCGCTTTTCCTTCTGCGTTCAACTTCTTTTTAAATACCCATTTTCTCCCAATGGGATTTCTTCCAGTCGACAAATCACTAGATCCCAAGCCTCATTCTTACCCAAGGATGTCATTTCTTCAACCATGGTCCTTTCCATAGTTTTCCATCCTCTAAATCCACTACCTCCCTAACAGTTCTAGGATCATCATTAGTAATAGATAAAGAATTTTTTCTAACAGAAATTGGGTGGAATATACCTTTCTAGTATCATTTTATCTCGCACCGATCTCCTCAATACTAGAGTATGAGGATCTTCTTCTTCTGATTCATGTTCTTCTATAGAGTCTGATTCATCATCCTTTGGCTCAAGATCTATTTTCTCTGGTTCTTCCTTACTTGGTATGACTTCCTGTTTCACAACATCTTTCATTTCTCTAAATACCATCTTCAACCATACCTTTACCATGTAGTAGTTGAAGACCCTTCTCTCCGATATGCCCCAGTCTTTGACGCCACAACATAACCTTATCTCTAGAGACTGTAGGAGTCTTTTCTTCTTCCGCGCCAATATCATGAACAATGGAACTATTACACCCATTACTAATAATGCTTCCTTGCATCTTACATAGAGTTCCAATCCAAACTCCCTTTAGCAACAACATTGCTCCTCGAACCATCCTGCAGGTGTCTTTGTCAAATATTGTTTTTACCTCTGCATCGTCCATTTTTCTTACATAAAACAAATTTCTGGCCAATTCTGGGATGTGCAGAACACCAGGAAGTGTTCTAATCCTTCCATCTATGACCATCAACTTGAATTTTCCTCATATTATGATTTTAGTTGTCGAGTCATCATCTAGGAAAACATTACCTCCATCATACCTTTCATATTCACAGAACCACTCCCTTTGGGGAGTCATAAGAAATGATGCACCTGATTCAATCAACCATGCCTCATGATATGCATGCGTGTTTGAATAATCCAAGTACACATCTCCTCCTTCCTTGGAGGTATTTTCTTCTGTAGCAGGAGCACCTTTAGATCCCTTCACTTTCTCAATGTTTTTGGATCTACATTGCTTCTTGAAGTTCCCTTCTTTTCCACATCTTCAACATACCCTTACAAATTTTCTGGGAGATTTAGATCTACCCTTAGAATTAGATCTCCCACTTGAGGACTTAGATCTATTTCTTTCCTAAGAGCGTCCTCTTGCAAATAATGCATCCGTGCTCTGTCCTTCCATGTTCTTCGGTCTCATCTGCACCGACAACAAGGATGAGACCACAACATCAAAAATCAAGGTAGTTGTATTACTACCTATGGCCACAACCAGACTATTCCACAAGTCTTGTAAAGAGCACAATAAACTTATACACTTATCTTCATCCAAAATTTTAATGTCAATAGATAACAACTGACTTACCACAGTATTGAAGGTGTTCCGATGCTATGTCACCAAGTCTCCATCTCTCATCCTCATATTATACATATTTTTCCATAGGAACACTTTATTTACCAGGGACTTAGACTGATACAATTTCCCCAACTTATCCCATAACTCCTTCACTGTAGCTTCCCCTGATAGAATCAATAATACTGAATCTGAGAGACACAATCAAATTGTGCTCTTTGCCTTTCGATCTAACTTTTTCCAATCATCTGCTGATGTTATTGTAGGTGTAGTACTTGGATCCACCACGACCCACTGATCTCTATCTACCCACAGATCTTCCATCTTGAGATTCCATAGCTCAAACATTTTACCATTAAATTTCTCAACCTCTATTTTTGAACTTCTTTCCATTTCTCTTCACCTGAATAATCAATACCATGGATCTACCATTGTAACAAGGATCATCAAATTCCCAAGCCAAACTCCTAACTACAAAGGTGTCCCCCTAAAGCTAATAATTGTTCTGATACCAAATGTAGATTTTAACCTTGTACAATAATTTTCTGCAAACATGTTTTCAATAAAAGAAAAGAAAATATACAATGGAAAATACACACATTACATAGATATTTCCCCCCTGGAAACCCTAACCGAGAAAACCAACATATTCTATATTCATTCACATCATACATTGTTTACAATACAATATACACAAAGGATCCAATGCCATTCAAAACCCTAATTCAATGACCTAGATTAGTCAACAACCCTAATTCCTTAACCAGAAATACAAAACCATCGGCGAAAAACCATGTGCCGAAAACCACCCAAAATTGGACACAAAAACCGAGGACTGCCCAAAAATGGACATGAAAATCGAGGATTTGTTTTTTCTTCGGGGGTGATACCCCAAAACCCCCGCGCAGGGGGGCTCACACCCGACACAATGTAGATACTACTTCTAGTCATGCAAAGAATATAACACATATCCATCACAATAATGAAGTTTTTAAAGGATGAAAAGAAGGGAAAGTGTTTTTTTCGCTTATGTCTAGATATGTTCAATTAGAGCTAAATGTTAGAAAAACAGGACCGTGGAGCAATAAAATAAAACAAATGCGAAAAAAAAACACAGAATATACACAATACAATAGAGACACAAATATACGTGCTTCACCCAATGTGGGCTATGTCCACCAGAGAAATTGCCAGGTCCTTTCTTTATTATTATCCAACAGATGAAGGGATACAACCTACAACAAACCCACTGTAACTTCCTCTTCGTTCTCTCATAGTCTCCTATCTTAGAATACAATATTCACTCACATACTTAGCAACAATACATTTCCCTCATAAAAGAGGGTTGCCTTCTAGGGAAAAAAACCCTAACATGATTTCTATCGTTAGATCTGCGACCTTATAATGAATGGTCGAGATTTACAATGAAATTACAATATACATTTACAAGGAATTTTTTCCTTTGGGGGCTTCGCCCCTAAACCTCCATCAGGGGACACTGCCTTTGAACCCCCACCGGGGGCTCGCTTGCCCCCGAACCCCCCAGCCGCGGGGATAGCCCCCCAAACCCTGCAGAGGGGGTAACCCCCCTCTGCACTCCCCCACATGGAAGAGTGTACATTCTTCTGCAGTGTAAAGTTTTTATGGTGTATAAACACGGCTGAAAGAAAGAGACCTTTGAATCAGGAAGATAATCAGGCTCCACAACCAACAATCTCCCACTTGGAGACTGATCTCAACAACTCCACCGCTGATGTATATGATGGACTCTGAGCATTCTTGGACTTGGAAAATTTCTCATCTTCATATTCATTCTTGAAGACCAACTGAAACTGAGCAGGAACTCAGTTTCCCCCTAGTTAATCCCTTTATTAACATATCTCTAGGATTCTGGCTAGTGTGTATCTTTTCCAACTTCAAATGTCCATCTTCCAAGGAAGATCGTATGAAGTGGTACCTAAACTGTATATGCTTAGTCTTCGAATGGAAGGCTGAGTTATTTGCAAGATGAATGACAATCTCACTGTCACAGTACAACCTGCTATTCTCCTGCTTCTTTCCCAATTCCTCCATAAATCTCTGTAACCAAATCATCTCTTTACTAGCCTCTGTAGAAACAACATACTCTGCCTCTATTGTCGAAAGTGCAACAACCTTTTGCAGTTTCTAAATCCAACTTATTGTTGTTCCACCCATAGTAAAAACATACCCTGTGATGCTCCTCCTACTGTCTTTATCACCTGCCATATCTGAATCAACATA
>SNQJ01S0051057.1:97467-110943 GCA_010110895.2 Picea sitchensis
TTTGACGAGGATGGATAACTTAATGGACTTATTGATTGGAGTGGAGTACATCACCAAGATCAATTTGAACGATGGATATAACCAATCCAAAATTCAAGAAGGTGATGGTTGGAAGAGAGAATTCAAAATAGAGGATTGTATGAATGGTTGTTCATTCCATCTAACTTGAAAAATGACCCAATTATTTCATGAGGTTGATGAATAAATTTATGAAACCTTGCTTGGGTAAAGTCATAGTTATACATCTACATGATATATTGGTGTTCATCAAAATGAAATAAGAGAACATAATGAACTTGAGGAAAGTGTTGTAGTAGTTGAAAAAGGAGAAACCATTGATAAATCTAAAAAAAGTGCTCTTTCATGAAGGAAGAGTTAGTATACCTAGGATTTGTGATATCTAAAGATGGGTTGAAGGTGGATATGGAGAAGGTGAGAGCCATTATGGAGTGGCCTACAACAAGAAACACATTTTAGGTAAGAAGATATTTTTTACAGTTTGAAAGGATTCTATAGGAAGTTTATTCATAATTTTAGTGGCATTTGTGCACCATTAACACACTGAGGTTTAGAGTTGTTGATTGAGAATCCTATATTAACTTCACCAGTTTTTGGCAAGGTGTTTTGAGTGGAGCATGATTCTAATAGAACAATAGTTAGAGTAGTGTGTAATCAATAAGGTAAATAAAGTTAAGTCGATTGCATTCTTTAGTGAGATGATGAACAATGCAAAGAAGAAATATGTATCTTATGATCATGGATTTTATGTCATTGTCCAAGATTTTAAGAAGTTGAGACATTATTTGTTTCCTAAATAATTTATCCTTTAAATCAATCTACAAGCAATGTAGTAAGAAAACAACAAATAAAAGTTAAATCAAAACACACAAAATGCATTGAGTTGTTGTAGAGCTATTCATTTCCATTAAAGCATAGATTTAGAAAATCAAACAAGGTTATTGATGTCTTGAGTCAAAGGACATCTTTGTTGACTACCATTATTGTGGAGATGGTAAGGATATATGAAATGAAAAATATGTATGATATAGATGCAAATTTTATTGAAGCATGGGAAGACTACAAAGAACTATGGAGTGGAGACTAGGCTCCATATTTAATTTATTTCAAGAAGTATTTCTTTTTAGAAATCAACAATTGTGCAACTTAAGAGGTTCAATGAGGGAAAACCTTGTAAGACAATTTCATATTGGTGTTTTGAGTGGTCATTTTTGCATCATGGACAAGGCTTGATATTTAGTTAAAGAGTGCTACTATTGGTTGAGAATTGCAAAAGATGTGAAGTAATGAGTCAAATGGTGCATAACTTTCTAGAATGCAAATGATTAAAGTTAAAACATTGGATTATACAATCCATTCTCTATTCCAAAAACACCATGTTAAGATATCAACATGGATTTTATGTTGGGGTTGTTAAGAATCCAAAGGGGTAACAATTCTAACTTTATAATGGTAGATAGAAGAATTCTCTAAAATGGAACATTTCATTCATGCAAAAGAACTAGTGATGCAACTAATATAGTTGTTTTGTTCTTTAGAGAAATAGTTAGTTTGCATGGTTTTCCAAGAATCATAACATTGGATAAATAAAACAAGTATATTGGTCATTTCAAGAAGACCTGTAACTTATGGATTTTACACTTTAGTGCATGCTGGCATACACATACCTAGTAGGGATGTTGTGGTGTAGCATACTTTTGTGTTATGTACCCACATGGCCTACTCATTGATAACATCAATATCTATCTATCATCCTTCTATGTTGGACCACCATATTTGAGTTCCCTTACATTAGATTAGATATGCAATGTATTATGGATGTCTAGTGATTAGGTAGGTGTGTTTACCACAATCATCCTTCATCTATTGGTCCTTAGTCATTCATTTAACTATGTTATACCCCTTGGAGAACTAACCCATTTTTTGAGTTATATTTTGGGCTCTAAATCCTTTGTCTGGCCCACAATTGATTAAGATGCCTCATTTTGGGTCCTCAATCGCCCAAATCCATTTTGGGTCACTTAATTAGAGTTAAACTTGGTCAAACATTCCTTAACCATTCTTAGTATTTTAGATCCATATGATCAATAAGTTTCTTGGAATGCACTGCCACTGTAAGTCACGGCTCATAGATTAAAAGGCATGTTTAACGAAAAATACCTATGATATAGATTCTCAAACTCAAAGTTTGACATTAGAAGTCATAGTATGGATTTTTTGTACATGTAACATCCCCATTTTTAATCCTTGAATTAGCTATGTATATTGTAAATATGATTTATGGCCATGGTTCAAGCGGTATAATATGTAAACTTTGTGTATAAAAAATGATAAAATAAAATGTATCACTGACTGCAGACGGACATAGACAGAATCACGGGGACGGAGTTTCCACAAGAGAGAGGGTACAAGGGGGGGATTATACATGCCTATTAATCCCAAGCCATTTTTCTAAAATTATTTTTTATGAACCTTCTATTTTCTCTTTTGAGTGTGTCAAAGCCCGAATCGTTGGATATATGTAAGAGGGTTGGTGGGAAAAGTCACCTCACATAGTAATTGAGAGCATGGGGTTGAGTACAATCAACATTGAGAAATGTGAGAGTCAACTTGCATGGGTAAAAGGAAATTTTAATGGGGAAATAAGGAAGTTTTATAGTTGGGTAGAAGAGAGGAAATGTGTGTGGAGTGCTAGAGGTGTTATAGCACAAAATTCCACACTTATGCTTTTGTGCCATGACCTAACCCTTTTCCAATTCTTGCTACACTTTTCCCTAAAAGTGACCTCCAAAATCATCTAAAAAACATGCTTTAAGAGCATATCTGTGGGTTTCCCTAGTGCAACACGTGGACAACCATGCCTTTCCTCAGTGAAACCCGCAGATGCCCTCATTTTTGGTGAAAAATAGAATAATCTCGTGTTTTCGGGTAGGTTTTTCGATTGGGATCGTTTCCCAATGGCCCTTGATGGTAAATAACAGAATCCAACTCCCCAAACCTCTTTGGGAAGATATAAAAAAACCATAGAGGGATAAATATGAGAACACAAGTCCCTTGGGGAAAAGTTATGCTTACAACATCTAGCAAGCCTCCTTTCCCTATATTCTCTGAGCAACATCCTCTTTAATATGGAAAACCCATTTCCATAGATTCTTTCTCCTTTTATGTGACTATAGGGTGTATCCTTATCCCTATCTGAGTCATTGAGAGATTCAGTCTTTATCAGTTGAGTTTATGCTTGATGATTCCTAGAGGAACCGAGAGAGTTGGCTTCAAGATGGTGCCTAAGGATGAACAAGGTTGTAACTTACCTTTTCCACCTGCTGGTAATAAAAGAGCTTGTTTTCCACCATATTTGTCTTCATTGTACATTTATCTTTATGTTTACTTTGAATATGTAAATCCTCCTCTCTTATCTCAGGGGTTCACAGTTTTAATCATAAATTTGTTATCTAAATTATGCTTGTATATTCATCAAGTAAATCTAATATCACATTTCTGGTTTTGTTTTAAAATAAAACAATTAAATATCAGGTTATAGGTATGCATTTTAAACTTTTATTTACATATAAACAACAATAAGTAAAATCAATGAAATACATGTTGAAGAGAAGTTTTCCCTTTTCAGTTTGTCCCTTTCTCTACTTGTTGATCACTTGTCTTGATAACTGGCCTGAATCTGAATCCTCCCAACCAATCAGGAGCAGAGCCTATCTCGCTCCCTAGCTCTAGGAAATCAAATTTCCTGGCCCCAGAGCCCGAAATCCAAGCAACTCCAGTCCACTAGTAAAATCCCATAAATAATTTTTGCATACTTTTCTCCTCCTCTTGGATTCTCCTTCTCCCCTCTCGATAAAATCCTCTCTCCCCTTCTCCCATTCCAACCCCCTCTTCCTTATCCTCCTCTCTCGAATATTCCCCCCCCCATTAATTCCCCATCTGCCTTATCTTTTTTCATTAATTATTTACCTACCTTTAATACAATAAAATAATCCCCACCCCTTTTATTTTTGTTATATTACTTAGTTCAAATAATAAATAAATAAAATGATAAAATATAATTATTTAAATAATTAATTTACTTACATAGATTGATGATTAATTAAATTTACTTTCAACACATCAATGATTTAATTTATCTTAATTAATTATGATCATTAATTAATCTAATTGGGTTGTTACATAATCTAACATAGAACATGCACATGGAGAAAAAGGTGCACCTTCTTTTCTCCTCTCTATCCCTACTTTCTCCTAATTAAAGTAGTTATTTTCTTTGTTTTTTGTCTGTTTTTCGTTTTGGCGAGACGATTATCTCTTTCACTTGGTATTTCTTTTCTATGATTACGACCCACGATCACAGGGGGAAAATCACTTAATTAGAATAGGAGACTCCATTGGGGATTCTCCTATTTTGGGTCGGTTGTAGTGTGGCTTGTGTGTCTTTTTTTATTTCTCTGAGTTTTTCGGTTTTCCAAGCTTTGTTGCAAAGATTTTATTATATGGAAACTTTCCCATAATTTTTTGGGAGTTTCCATGTTGAAAGTCTTTTTTATTTTTCCAATTTTACAGAGTTATCCACGCTTTTCTACGGGATCAGTCACGGATGTCCATGCTTTCACTGTGTATGACCCACAGACATCTACGAGTATTAGTTCAGATAGTCGCGGACCTGTGTACATTTTGTGAAAAAAAATTCCTACTTCAATTTTTGGGAGATTTATGGGTTTCTCCAAGTTATCCCGAGATTTCTTAGTTTGTGATTTCTTTGTATTATTATGTCTAAGGTTTTGAAAACTTCAGATCGCAAATACCTTGCTCTTGATTTCCCAACACTATTGGCTTAATTTTATCTTGTCTTTATCATAGGTTTCTATATTAGATTTATTAACTTTTGGGTAAGTGTTTTTGGTCTTATATACA
Source organism: Picea sitchensis (assembly GCA_010110895.2). NCBI lineage: Eukaryota > Viridiplantae > Streptophyta > Pinopsida > Pinales > Pinaceae > Picea > Picea sitchensis. The sequence continues at coordinate 102,409 of SNQJ01S0051057.1, forward strand.
TGACTTTGGAGACATTTTCTTTGGTACCTTTCCATTCCATGTCGATTCGTTCTGACAGGTAATGATATCAAAACTAGCATATAGGTTAGGTTTCCCCCTCCATGCATTTTTTCATTATCCATTCCTTGATTCACTCGGCCTGAGGATAGACCCCACTGAGTTGCGATGTGGAACCTTCTCTATTGTTTAGAAGTGTCGCAAGTCATGTGGTAGAACCCACCTTCCATGGGCATCCTAGTATAGAATCCTTTTTCATTTTGGCGCTTATGCTGCAAGTTTGTTTCTAGGATCGAGGGTCTTGGTTAGTCCTGCCATGAGTTTGCATTTGAAATTCATGCTTCTTACTCTCTCTTGTTATGGTCATTTCCCACGGGACCCCTATATTACATGTTGCTACTCAACAACATTATGGAGTCCATAGTTAAGCTATTTTCATACTCCTTAAAATTGAAAATATTGTCGAGCAACGTTGTTCTTTGTACACTCGTTAAATGGATCTAAAGGAACATCTATCTAGCACAAGTTTACCCATTTTTTGGAATGGACAATACTACTTACGAAAAAGGAATACTCTAGTCTATGGGATAGAAGAGTTCTCCTAAGTTGTGTTTTATACTTTTTCAGGTTCAGGAGACTAAATTTACGAAAAAGGATGAGGGAGTCCATAGTTAAGATCTTTTCAGACTCCTTAAAATTGAAAAGATAGTCAAGTGATCTTGTTTCTCTCACACTCGTTAATGTTTTTTTTAAGAGGCATCCTTTAAGTATAAGTTTAACCCTTTTCTGGACCGATTGGACTATATACAAAAAAATAATACTCTCGCCCTATTGTGACTAGAAGATTTCTTGTTGGTATGATTTCATTATTTTTCGGTCCCTGGAGACTAAACTTATGAAAATGATCATTATGGGAGGTTTCCTTCCCAAATTTGACACACATTTGCATCTGCAAATTGAATTCTCCCACTTTTAGTCCGAATTCCAACTTCAACATGTTGTTTTTGAACCAATTACCTATGCATTCCAACTAGTTTCCAGCCTTGCAATTAATTCCTTTGTGACTCGACACCTTATCCCCGGAGGAGACATTTCCTTGAGTGTCCTTATCTTGCACATGCTTTCCTTGCATTGAGAATAGGTTTGTTCCTTGTGCTGTGGAGCTGGTTTTCTTTCCCATGACACTCATTTCCGCCACTGTACAATAAGAATTCTTTTAATCTTTTTCAAGCTTCTATAACATGAAAAAGACAAAAAAATAAAAAAACCAAAAAGAATGGGAAACATCTAAATTTTTTTTGGTAACAGTCTTTTCACTCTTGAACAAAGAACAATATTGAGTCAACATCTCATCGTTTTGGGTTTAGTACGACTTTAGGAGAATTTTTATTTCTTTGACTTTTTTCCCCCGGTTGGTTATTCTTCCAACTATATGGAGCGTTTGTTGATGCCTCTTATGTCACAAATGTATCCCAGTTTATAGTCATGTTTCCCATGTCATATAATGTGTTTTTCTTATATTAAAGGGAATTTTTTCAACCAGTGTCAGCGATTTTGCAGTTAGAATTTGACCTTGCAAGTCAGTCTTCCCAAGTCAAGTATCATCATCACAAGTGTCATTCTCTTCGTCTGATCTCTTCCAAATATTTGTCTTTCTACCACCACTCATGCTGGATGATGGAGGATGCATTAATTCCTTCCTTCTAGTGAGTTCCCTCCCATTGACTTCGACACATCTTTCTCCGGGAGAGGGATTTAAAGATATCTTTGGTACCTTGGGGCTTACAGTCATTAGTGGCAGGCTCCCTCACTATTGACAATGGGAATACATCAATTTCCTCTACTTGTTAGTTTCTACCAGGTGTTCGACGCCAACTCATTTTTTCACACTTGTTAGATAGTACCATGGTACCTTTACTCCCATCATAATTATCGGTGGGTTGTCTTGCATTTGTTAATGGTATACATCAATGACTAGTAATCAAATAATATATCATTGTGTTCAACTTCGGCTCATCTATTCACATAGTGTATACTTGCAACCATGATGGATCATTGTGAAGATTTCAGGTGAATTACGAGCACCACCTCTTTTGTGCTCCTTCTTGACTCATATGGTGCCACCTCACACATATTGGTACTTGCACAGGATCAATTTGTTCATTATCTTGGTTCCATATATCCTCTATTCTTGATCTTAAGACATATCTCCATTGTGTATCTCTTCATGGCTATGATTTTCTTTGACATGGATCCACTGTGTATTCTTTGTGGCAATGTTTGCTACTTTATATTTATCACATGGATCCACTATGTATTTTTCATGGCCATAGAAATTAGTCATACTTTCATATGTACCATGGATCCATAGTGTATCTTCTTTGGCAACCATGCTTTATCACTCCTGATCATGGGTATGCCCGACTTTGGAAACAAAACTCTTACTTGATCTTTGTTGACAGATATTTCTTTTTGGATTAGTTCTTCGGGAACCTCTGTGGATACTTCGATGCATCCTCTCCTCTCAGAGTTTATAATGTATTTTGTCCATCATTTTTCCCTTATGACCTCACACATTAGGGGGAATATATTATAGCACAAAATTCCACACTTATGATTTTGTGCCATGGCCTAACCCTTTCCCAATGCTTTCTATAATTTTCCCTAAAAGTCACCTGCAAAATCATCTAAAAAACATGGTTTAATAGCACATCCATGGGTTTCCATAGTGAAACACATGAAAATCCACATCTTTCCTCACTGCAACCTATAGATGCCCTCATTTTTGGTGAAAAATAAAATAATACCATTTTTTTGGGCAGGTTTTTCGGTTGGGCTTGTTTCCCAACGACCCTTGCCCATACATAACAAAATCCAACTCCCCAAACCTCTTTGGGAAGATATAAAACAACCATAGAGGTCTAAATATGAGAACACAAGTCCATTGGTGAAAATTTACACCACCAACATCTAGCAAGCCTCCTTTCCCTATATTCGTTGAGCAACATCGCCTTTAATATGGAAACTCCTTTTCCATATATTCTTTCTCCTTTTATGTGACTATAGGGTGTCTTCTTATCCCTATTTGAGTCAATGAGAGAAGTATTTATTGGTTGATTTGATTCTTGAGGATTTTCAGAGGAACCCAGACAGTTGGCTTAAAGACAATGCCTAAGGTTGGACAAGGTTGTAACTTACCTTTCCCACTTGCTAGTAATAAAAGATCTTGTTTTCCCCCATGTTTTTCTTCATTGTACATATATATTTATTTTTACTTTGAATCTGACGTAGAAAATGCACATGTTTATGATCGTATAACTACTTTCTTCATATCCCTAGTTTTGTATCTGTCTTGCAAGTTGATTCTGGCAGAAGATCAGGATCTCTTCGACGAATTGGAGTAGGGATCAACATCAAACATGAGAACAAAGTGCACCTTATTTTCTTGAAATCCAATTGTTTTATAAGTACACCCGAGAGCCTCCTCTAACACATGAACTAAACATGAGTTTGCGTGAAGGAGAGCCGAGGATATTTTCCCTCTGAATCTTGACTAAGTGTAATGGAGAGAACATATATTTGGGGTTTTTCTAGTGCCTTTACCTCCATGAGAGGTGCTTATTTCAAAGCTTCAGGATTTTCTAACCTACCCATACGATCGATCCCGACTGTCGACTGTACCCCTCAGACACTGACTGCGAGTTGGTGACCTTAGTGGATTTTCCTAGGGATCTTAGAGGTGACTGCAGGGGCTTGTCATAGTACCTAGGAGATATTTCGTATCACACTTTTCTGTAATGATAGAGAGTTCCCTGCGAAACATGGGTACTTGCATCAGATAAGGATGGTTAGTGGAGGTAGGGATAACTATTTCTCACTTCTTTGTTCATTGGTCCACAAGACATAATCAACACGTGGATTTGTTCGGAAGGTCCATTTCAACTTTTTCATTTCTTTGGACTCAGGACCTCATCCACCCAGGATGAAGATTTGAAAAAGTTGTTTTCTTGCGATGTTTCTCTTATGAATTTTTATTGGAGTGATACTTTCTGTAGCTTCCCTTAACTTGTTTCATTGTCACCACTTTTGGATCATTGATTTATGGTGGTTGACCAAATGCTCCGCTAGTTGGGAAGGGCCTCTGGTCTTTCTATTCAAAGCATGGGGCTACCTCCTAGAAGGTGTGGGTTTTTATACCATTGGTTATCTAGAGTCAGTGCGTGAGAATTTTATGGACATGAACAATCTTGCAAGGGATGAACGTGTGCATAAGAACGATATGGCCAAATTTATTCAGGATACCAACCAAGGGACCCCTACCTAAGGGGATTCTTGTGTTTTTCTTTTCTCTAGAAATGTTTCCACCCCCTTGATGGCCATTTTGAACATTCCTAGGTTGAATGTAGGACTAGTGGTTTGGTTGTGGATCACTCTAAATATCATGAATTCTCTTGATTCTTCTCATACAAGAACCTTATGTCAGAGGGATTGTATTGATCCTTCACCTTCTTCATCCGCAAAGTTTACTCCTACTCCTCCTCCCTCTTCTGGTAAAAGTCCTGCTAATAGTAACCATAAGTCTAAATATTATATGAAGAGGAAGAGTAGGAAGAACAAGTCTCCAACCTATGATAGTCATGTTGGAGACTTGTCACCAACCTTTGCTAGTCACGTTGGAGACCAACAACCAACCTCTACTAGTCATGTTGGGGGCAATCCACCAGTCACTGCAAGTCATGTTGGGGGAATTAATATTGTTGAGAAGCCTAAACATATATAACGTAAGCCTAATTTCCCTTGTAAAATTTGTAAAGGTGATCACCTTACTCGTTTGTGCTATGTTATTTCCATGGTACAGATAATGTGGTCCTTGTGTGAAGCTCCTTCTAGTTCCGAGTCATCTTTGGTTTCCCAACAATCTATTCAATCTTTGGTTGATGAAGCAGTCGTGCCGATGCAATATTCTACCAGAACCACTCTTGTTTTTGGGGGTGATGCATCTCTTGACCATGTTGTATTTCATCATATTAAACTAGTGGTTGAGGAAGTGGTCACACCAATGCAATCTTCGACTGATTCCACTCTTCTCTTAAAGAGTGACAAGTCTAAGGAAGTGATATGATTGATTCAATATTCAGTTGATCCCACTCTTCTCTTGGGGAGTGATGTGTCTTCTAACCATGTCCTTAGCATTTCCAGTTCAATACCTTATAAGAAAAGGGGAATTCCACTCTCTTCGAATACACTCCCTCCAAGTCCTAGGATGGTTTCCTTTGATTGGATTAATCTTGTAGAGCCTCTCCTTCCTTCTTCTACACCCTTCTAGATAATGGTTGGAATTAATAATTTAGGCATTTTATGAACTATTCTAGATGAAGGATCTTTTGCAAGTATTTTATCATCCTCATCTTGTTAAGATTTGGGTTCTCCCAAGCTTGTGTCAGCTACTAGTGAGCTAATGGCTTTCGACAGAATACCTAGTAAATGCCTGTGGGTTCTTCCTCAGTTTCCTGTCACGTTAGGTGGAAAAAATGTTTGATTTGATATGTCAGTGGTGCTAGGCCCCTTAGAGTTTAATTTTATTCTTGGTCATGATTATGTGTATGCGATGAATGATGTGGTATCTACACTCTTTCGTGTGATACATTTATCTCACAATCGAAGCATTGTCACTATTTATCAACTTTCATTTGATAATAACTATCATGATTCAGCTTTACCTTAGGCTCCCCCCTTGTGTGTTCCTAGTGTTCGAGTAGACTCTTCCTTGCCATAGGTGAATTATGTGGCATATTATCCTGGGTGTTGAAGTGTTCTTAAGAAGGATCCTTTCCATTTATCTTCTCCTTCTTGAGACAAGGTCTCGAAAATTGATCAAATTTTTTATCCGATGGGGGCATGGGAGCCCTTGCTTCCCCGTATTTCCCTGAGTTATCTGGCATTTCCTCTTGAGTTTGATATTGTTGTTTGTAAGACCTCTAGCCCTGGTATTTGTGAGTCGTTGAGCCCTAGTTTCATGGATATTGAGTTTCCTTCAGATGAATCCATCCTTGAAGATATGATTATGTATATTCGACCTCCTCCTGAATTGGAAGCTTTACTGGTTGGTTACCAATGAAACCCTTGGATTGAGCCTAGCAATGGGTTCTACTTGGAGCACTACTATGCATAAGCCGCAAGGATGTGCGGTCCTTTGTACATATTGTATTTTTAGGGTTTCTGGTTTTCAAGTTTTGTATCCATTAATACTTGTCTTTATCAAAGGTTTCTATATTAGAATTATTAACTTATGGGTAAGTGTTTTTGGTCTTATATACAGGAATTTGGAGAAATTTTTCTGGTACCTTTTTGTTCCATGCCAATCTATTTTGATAGGTAATGATCTCGAAACTCACATATAGGTTAGGTTTTCCCCTCGATGCATTTTTGCATTATCCATTTCTCGGTTCATTAAGCCTTAGGATAACACCCACTGAGTTGTGATGTAGAACCTTCTCTGCTATTTATAAGTGTCATAATTCATGTGGTAGAATCTACCTTCCATGGGCATCCTAGTATAGAATCCTTTTTCATTCTAGCGCTCATGCTGCAAGTTTGTTTCTAGGCTTGAGCATCCTGGTTAGTCCTGCCATGAGTTTGTGTTTGAACTTCATGCTTCTTACTCTCTCTCGTTCTGGCCATTTCCCATGGGACCCCTATATTACATGCTGCTCCTCAAAAAAATTATGGAGTCCATAGTTAATCTCTTTTCAGAATCCTTAAAATTGAAAATATTGTTTAGTGACGTTGTTCCTTGTACACTTGTTAAATGGATTTGAAGGAATGTCTTCCCAGAACAAGTTTACTCCTTTTTTGGACTGAAAACGACTACTTATGAAAAATGAATACTCTAGTTTATGAGATAGAAGAGTTCTCCTAAGTTGTGTTTTATACTTTTTCAGATTCAGGGGACTAAAATTACGAAAAAGTATGAGGGAGTCCATATTTAAGCCCTTTTCATACTCCTTAAAATTGAAAATATAGTCAAGTGATCTTGTCTCTCTCACAGTTGTTAAAATGTTTTGAAGAGGCATCCTTTAGGTATAATTTTAATTCTTTCTAGACCGATTGGACTATATATGAAAAATGAATACTTTGTCCCTATTGTGACTAGAAGAGTTCTCCTTGGTATGATTTTATTCTTTTTCGGTCCTTGGAGACTAAACTTATGAAAAAATACCATTATGGGAGGTTTGCTTCCCAAATTTGAGATGTATCTCCATCTTCCTATTGACTGCTCATGCTTTTAGTCCTAATGCCATCTTCAACATGTTTTTGTTGAATCAATTACCTATGCATTCCTATCTGTTTCCAGCCTTTCAATTTATACCTTTTCGATTCGACACCTTATCACTGGAGGAGACATTTCCCTGAGTGTCCTTATCCTCCACATGATTTCCTTGCATTGAGAATAGGTATGTTCCTTTCTCTCTAGAGAGGGTTTGATTTCTCCTGACACTCATTTCCTCCATTGTACAATAAGCATTCTTTTATTCTTTTTCAAGTTTATATAACATAAAAAAGACAAAAAATAAAAAAAAACCAAAAAGAATGGGAAAAAATCTAATCTTTTTTTGGTAGTAGTCTTTTCGCCCATGAAAAAATCACAATCTTGAGTCAGTATCTCAAAGTTTTGGGTTTAGTACGCCTTTAGGATACTTTTTCTCACTTTGATTTTTTCTCACCTGGTTGGTTATTCTTCCAACTATATGGAGAATTTGTTGATGCCTCCTGTGTCAAAAATGTATCCCAGTTTATAGTCATGTTTCCCAAGTCACATAATGTGTCGTGCTTATGTTAAAGGGAATTTTTTCAACCTGCGTCGACCATTTTTTAGTTAGCATTTGGCCTTGCAAGTTGACCTTCCCAATTCATGTCTCATCGTCACAAGTTTCAGTATGTTCATCAAATATCTTCCAAATATTTGGCTTTCGGCCACCCCTTGTGCTAGATGATGGAGGATTCCTTGATGCCTTCCTTCTAGTAGGTTTCCTCCCATCGAATTCAACACATCTTGCTCTGGGAGAGGGATCTAGATATATGTTTGGTTGCTTGAGGCTTGTAGTCATCAGTGGTAGGTTCCCTTGCTATTGACAGTGGGAATACATCAATGTCCCCTCCTTGATAGTTTCTACCAAGTGTTCGACGCCAACTCATTTATTCACACTTGTTACATAGTAACAAGGTACCTTGACTCCCATCATCATTATCGGTGGGTTGTCTATATTTTGTTAACGATACACATAAATGAATGATAATCAAACGATGTCTCATTGTGTTCTACTTCAAATCATCTATTCACATAGTGTAGACTTGTACCACAGTGGATTGTTGTGAAGACTGTTGATATTATGGTATTTGCGGGAGGTATTAACCTCCATGTTTAACCTTGAAAATCCTAGAATATTTCGGGAAGAAAGAGAAACCCTAAAACCTTGGATAATAACCCTAGAAGACAATTTGGCTCAATAGAATATTTAATATTGAGTTATTAGCTAT
>SNQJ01S0051058.1:3160-49537 GCA_010110895.2 Picea sitchensis
AAAGGAAGGCATTGACTATAAAGAGACATTTTCTTCTGTATCCAGATACACTTCGATCAGAACCATCATAGCCCTTGCAGCTAAGATGAAGTGGAAGTTACACCAGATGGACGTAAAGACAACTTTCTTAAATGGTGTCATTGAAGAACAAGTGTATATAGAACAACCTCAAGGATTTGAAGTTGAAGACAAGAAGACTCATGTGTGCAAGTTGAAGAAGGCTCTATATGGATTGAAGCAAGCTCCTAGAGCTTGGTATGGAAGGATTGACAATTTTCTGACAAACTTGGGCTTTACCAAGAGTAAAGATGATTCTAACCTTTACTTCAAGGTTATGAATGATGAGTGGGTTATATTTCTGCTGCATGTGGATGAATTATTCTTAACTGGAGAAGAAAATCTCATCACTGAATGTAAGAAGAAGTTCACTGCAGAATTTGAGATGAAAGACCTTGGCCTAATGCACTATTTCTTAGGTCTTGAGGTATGGCAGAGCCTAGAGAGGATATTCCTTAACCAAGGAAAGTATGCAGTTGAAATCCTGAAAAGATTTGATATGTTGGAGTGAAAGTCCATGAATACACCCATGGAAACAAAGTTGAAGCTCCTAGTTGATACTTTGTCAGAATTGATTGATGCTACATTGTACAAACATATCATTGGATCATTGATGTATCTGATGAACACCAGGCCATTTATATGTTTTCTATGAACATCTTGAGTCAATTTCTGGTAGAGACGATACATGTTCACCTAGTTGCTGTAAAACATGTGATGATGTACCTTAAGGTTACATTAGATTTTGGTCTCAGTTATGATGGAGATCATGACTTCAGATTGAGTGGTTATACTGATTCAGATTGGGTTGGAAGTGTCTCTAAAAAAAATATCACTTAAAGATGTTGTTTTAGTCTGGGGTCAGCCATGATCTCATGGCAGAGTAGGAAGCAATCAAGCATTGCTCTTAGCACGACAGAAGCATAATACATTGTTGCTTGTTCTGCCAGTTGTGAAGCCATATGGCTTCAGAAGTTGTTGACATGTCTATTCGACCTAGATTTGGAAGAAACCATGATCCTATGTGATAACTAAAGCTGCATAAAGATGACAGAGAACCCTATGTTCCATGACAAGTCAAAACACATAGATATCCGATATCATTACATCCGTGATATGGTGCAGAGAGGATCCATAAATATCCAGTATGTTAGCACAAATGAACAGGTTGCTGATGTGTTTACCAAGCCTCTATCTCGTGTAAAGTATGAGCACTTTCAATATAAACTTGGTGTAGTCCGTAAGGACCTCCCTCGAAAGGGGGAGTAGTGATGTGATGCCAACCTTGTGCTGATGATATGCCAGCCTAGTGCTGTGATTCCAACCTTGTGCTAATGTGATGCCAGCCTTGTGCTAATGTGATGCCAGCCTCGTACTGTGATGATGTGTGACAACCTCGTGCTGTGATGATGTGTGCCAACATCATGCTATGATGATGTGTTGCCAACCTCGTGCTCTGATGATGTGTTGCCAGCCTCATGCTGTGATTCCAACTTTGTGCTGATGATATTGTGTTTCTAGTCTTGTACTGTGATGCCAACTTCGTGTTAATGATATTGTGTAGCCAACTTCATGCTGTGATGCCAACTTCGTGTTGAATATTCTTAGCTTAGTGCTGGTGTTGATGATGCTCCAGCCTTTGTGCTGTGTTGTTGCTGCTATTGATGATGATAAAAACTTCTGATGATTTATAGATACGCCAGTCAATGTTCCAAGTTGTTGTTGATGATGCTTCCCTCTCTCTTGCCTAATGTTGTTGAAGAATGCCTTTCTTGTTAAGGGGGAGTGTTGAAATATTGTAACTGCAAAGAGTATTCTATTTATTATTGATGTATGATTCATTAGATCAATCCCCTTTTGTGGATTGATCATGTCAGGAATTTTAAATGACTGAATCCCCTTTTGCGGATTGGTCAAACCATAATTGTAATATGCTAAATGAGAATTCGATCCCCAAAATATATTAAAGTGGTTATAACCACCCAGAATGAGAATTCAGCCCTGCCATTTAAAAGACACCTCAGTTCAACACCTGCTAGATTGTATAAATAAGGAGGCCAACGACTCATTTTTTCACTCACTCACTTGTTTATCATAGTGCAAGTTTGGATCTGCAATTGGAGAAGAAGGAAGAGAGATAGAGAGGCACATACTTGGGAGAGGACTTTCTGTATTGTTTGGTTCATTCTCTTGACATTATATTGGCTATCTATATTAAGGAAGTTTTTGCTGGGTTTTCTCCCCCATGAGGGATTCCCAGGATAAATGATGTGTCTCTTGTGATTGTGTATTTCTCAGTGATCCTATCTATGCTATGGTTATCTAGTGAATTGAAAAGAAACCTAATAATAGCTTAAACCTTAAAAATTATTATATTGATTCTTCCCCTAAACTAAAAGTTAGTTGAGTTTTAGTTAACTTAACTAAAAGAGGTAGTTTAACTACTTCAACTAATTCTAATTGCTTAAAGGCAAAAAGAGAAGGAGGAACAATGAGAGAATAGAAGGAGAAAGCATACTAAGGTCTTCTCTTGAGTTTTATTGAGATAGTTTAGTGTTCATTCATTTTTTAATTCATTGAAAGCCTAATTTTCTTTTATGACAGCAGGGTCCTATTGTAGACAACAAGATTCAAGGCTGAATTACATCATTCAGACACTTGTTTTTCAGAGGTGTTGATCTATATTTGATAGTCTGTGTAGACTTATCTGTTTATGAATTAAATTTCATGACTGATAAAGGATATTGTGTAGAGTCGAGTGGGAAGCAATCTATAGCAAGCTGATCCAACTTTCAAAGTTCAGTTTTTTACTTTTCGTGAGAAGTCTTTTTGTATGGTTTTCATCGGGGACATCTAAGTTTGACTTTGGTCCAAAATTCCTTAGGGATTATTGTAAAGAGAACGATTATTTTGATTTATTGGAATGAAATAAGCGATTTCTATTCTCTCTCATCTATGTTGAATTGTGACTTGGTATTTTTTCTTTTGTCTCCACATTTAATTTTGCATCTGTTATATTCAGAAAATTATATAAAGATATTGAATTTTACAACAATATTTTATTACAGAAAATCAGCCTAAGCCCTTGTAACTAATACTTGTGGATTAGGAAACACACTTTTGAGGCTATAAACATAGGGTGATATTCCTGTATATCTTTCCTTAGCCAAGCAAGATCTGAAAATGCTTGAGTAATATTATTTCATATATTTTCCTCAACATTTATTTGGCGACCATACTGGGGAGATATTCCATATCTCTCTAGTTGATTTTTATGCTTGATTATCATTGAATATATCTACTTTTCTGATATTGATTGTTTGACTGTTTCATTTCTCAATGATTGTACCTGTTGCAATACAACCTAATATTGAGCCTAGTCTTCAAGATCAAACCAACATTGCTTTAAACTTGTTTAATACCATCCTAGACACTGCTAATACCCGGGTTGAGCTTAATCACTCATGGGAAACAATTGGACAAGACATAAGTTCCCAAGAACATTGGGAAGCTAGGCATAAACAACTTAGGAATCAACCATAACTTTATTTTTCCTTCAATTCTGATCTTCTTTTCATGTCCTTAGACCCTCGTGTTTCTAGGAGAAGAAGAGGTTTATCACCGAAAATTAATCCTATTGCTGAAATATGAAGAAGGAACGTTGTGTTGTCAACCTAACAAATTTATCTAAGGAGAACCTTTTCTGATTCATCTAGTTCGGCTTTCTCTCCCTTACCTATCATTCACCAGATGGCATCTAGTGGTGGCTCTGGTGGCACTGGAGGTTCTTCTTCATCTCAATATTCAACTTCGCCAGTTATTGGTAGCTTGTATAGTCACCAAGTCCCTGTCCAATCTACCATAAACCCCACCAAAGTCATTGAAAAGTATGAGACTTTTCAATTTGAAGAAGATGCTACAACCACCCTGTGGCATGTCTTCTCCCCTCTTAACCTGGCACCTGCTACTCATCCACTTCCTAAATTCAAATAGAATCTCCCTAGGTTTTCAGGGAATAACATTATCACTACGAATGAACACTTGGTGGCATTTTCTAATGCATGTTACAACATAGGATCCAATGACAACGATACTTGTATGCGATTATTTGTCAATTCCATTGAGGGGAAGGCTACGACCAATTTCTTTGATCTCCCTCCTAAGATTTTATCTACTTGGGAGGAGTTAGAATATTGGTTCAAATCTACTTATGGGCAATCCAAAATCCCAGCCGAGTAGTTACGGGAATACAATAACATCGTTTATAAGGATGGTGAGACTATCAAGTCCTTCAACTTGTGTTTCACCAAGTTATACAATCAAATCCCTGAACTCATCTGACCTCAGAACCAAGCCACTTTCATGCATTACCTTCCCCCTATCATCATAGGCTTGAAGAAAAGGCCATTGATAACCTCGGTTCCTCTCTGCATACTTGTTTAGAGTATGGAGAACAACTTGAAAGAACAAGTCTTCCTAAGGGAGAATTCGTTAAACAGACAGACATATCTGGCCTCTTACATCTTGTACAAGACATGAATAATCATATGATAGCATATGAGCGGAAAGGAAATATATCCTCTCTTACCCTTGGAGCTTCATCTTCTTCTGCACCCCCCTTTCTAAATCCAAATGAAAATAATTTTCAGCCTAAAGCTATCATGCCTCGTAGTTGGTGTAACTTTTGCGAGGAACACTGTGAGGAAAGTACATGTGAGGTAAAGAAGAGTGCCACAGATAAAATATTTGGTGAGATCCTGAAACTACCATTGTTGTCCTAGATTTTGTAGAGCTAGAAGATGTCATGATCATAAATACTAGGAATAAATCCTATGCTCCCAAAATAAAATATGATCCTCCCCACAATTCTTCTATCCCAAGTTCATCCTCACCAGCTACTACTGCTCAGGTTCCTAAGTCTTCTGACAGTCAAGGAACTACCTCCCTTTTCCCCTCTTCCAAATACAACATTCTAAATCAATTGGCCAACATCAAAGCAGATGCAACCCTTCTGGAAATGGTTGTCGTCCTTGAACAACAAAAGCATCTAAAACAATTTATGGAAGGAAAATCTTCCATTGTAGCCAACCTCTCTGAAGAGGTATATGAAGAGGATTCATATGTAAATAAAGTAGGTGTACATAACTTTAGATACCCTGTAAAAAACCCCCCATTTTATATTTCTGTAAAGATTATTGATAAAATTGCCCATTGTTGCCTCATTGATGACGGTTTGGGCCCAAGTGTAATTTTGAAGATTATTATGGAAGAGCTAGGTTTGTCTTGTACAAATTAAAAATCTAGAAGCATGCTCTCTTATAATAGTTTACAACAAACGAGCATAGGTGAAATCAAGGACGTGACCTCGATTTTGTGCGCGCACCTTGAAATAAGGACAACCCTTAATATTCAGGTAATCGATATGCCAGTAAGTAACTACTCGATCATCTTAGGAAGAGATTGGAAATATTTGACGAGTGGATACCTCTCACTCAACGAGACACACTTATTTGTTCCTAGGAATGGTAAAACCATCATAGTTCTTAGAGAGGGAAGAATTTCACCTTACATAGAAAGTGTCCTAGAGCCTAATGTGAATTATATCGAGGAGGACTTAGGAGTGTATTCCATATTTGCTGATGAGGACCACATTACCTTGGCACAAATCGATTTAGATGACGAGATGTGGCATATGCACTTTGATGGTTCATTCTCCAATGAAGGAAACATAGTTAGTATTATCTTGTACTCTCCTGTGGGAAAAAAATCATAACTTTTCCTATAGGTTAGAGTTTGCTTGCACAAACAATGTCACTAAATTCAAAGCATTATTGTTAGGCATTGAAAATGCCTATAATTTGGGTTGTGGTCACCTTATAGTTTTTGGGGATTCCAAACTTGTTGTGAACCTTGTACGTAAGATATACTCTCCTAGTAAAAATTTGATGAAACGATACACCCAAACTGTTTGGGCACTTATCTCGAACCCACTATCTTTCAACATCACTCATGTTAAAAGGGAATTGAACTCAATGGCTGATCGATTAGCTATTTTTGCAGCCTCCCCTAATCGACGAATTCTCCCACAAAGACCTGATTATAATTTTCAATCTTTGTATCGTCCACATATCCCTGACATATAGAATCATGGAAGGTCTTCCCTAGTGATGAAATCATCTGTGATTTCATTCAAAATGAACATTATAAGCCTAAGGAAATTATATCAATGGAAGATAACAGGATTCCTAAAGGCTTGAATCCTCTAGAAAGTTCATTTTCATCGAGTGATGTAGGTAACAAAGAGAAACATAAAGAAGAGGAGTCTAAAAGGAAAGTGGTTGAAACCATTTCCTTGAACATTGGAACACCCGAGTCTCCAAAGAATGTGAAAATAGGTGCCCAATGTTCTGATGAAGAAAAATTGAAGTTCTCCAGACTGCTTGGTGAATTTCAAGATGTTTTTGCTTGGTCTTATGAGGATATTCGTGGTTTTGATCATGATATTATACAACATACCATTCCTATCAAGGAGGGCATAAAACCAGTTAGGCAAAAACAAAGACCTATTAACCCTCTGCTGGAAGCAACTATTCAAAAGGAGTTGGAAAAACTCTTGAAGGCTGGGATTATCTTTCCGGTTAAGTATTCAGAATGGTTTTCTAATTTGGTTCTCGTTTGAAAAACAACTGGTCAAATCAGATTATGCGTAGATTTTCGCGCATTGAATCAAGCCAGTATAAAAGATCACTTTCTTCTCACTAATATGGAAATTATTTTGTAGCAAGTTGTAAGGTCACATATTATGTCCTTACTTGACGGTTTTTATGGCTACAATCAAATCAAGGTAAAAAGGGAAGATAAATATAAAACCACTTTTACTACTCGTTGGGGCACTTTTTCTTATGATCGTATGCCTTTTGGCTTATCTAATGCAGGTGCCACTTCTCAAAGAGCTATGTAGATATATTTTGACGATTTGATCAACAAGATTATTCAGATCTATCTTGATGAATTAAATCTATACTCTAAAAGATCATAAGATGTCTCAAGGTTTCAAAATTCATGGTTGGATCCCCTCAAGATTTCTTTTGTCCTGGGTGAAAACTCTTACATTCTAAAGGACTTAAAAGAGCGATTCTTTTCCTACAACACTAACGGTTCCCACTTAAAACATTACGTGGAACCAACTTCAAGAGTTTAACGTTGTTTGGATTGTTCTGTATTTTAGTAGTTTTCAATTCTGCTTTCATTTTAGTAGTTTTCAACTTTTCTGATTTCATTTCTGTCTTTTCAATTCTGCTCTCATTTTAGTAGTTTTCATTTCTGCTCACTCAAACTTTGTTGTTTCATTTCTGTTATGACATATCTTTCTTTTTTGCTCTTTTCATTTCAATTTTTGTCAAAATAAAATGTTGGATCAGTTTTTCCACAACGACACTCCTGCAAAGTATTGTTAATCAATAACAATCAAGATTACACAACTGTTATGATGTTCTCCCCTGAAGACATCATTGAATTTGTTATCTGTTGTCACTGCTATTTTATGAGATAGTTGGTTACATCCCGCTTCTGCTTTCCGTTTCTTCATACATTTCGAGATTCAAAAGAGAAATTTCATAATTAAATTTTCTCCTTAGAGTCAAGAGTGAATTTTAGTTGAATGATTATTCTTACAGGGATAAAACCCCTCATAGTTAACACTTTCCATGAGTTATTCCCAAATTCCCGGTCATTTTTCCATTAAATACACTCACTTCCCCCTGTTTCATAATCATTCTGATTTATATCTTCTTGATCTGATGTTACTTGGTCTGTGAAATTAGACACTCTAAGTTCTTAATCTGTTGGAAACAAATTTCCACATGGAGTCGCAAGTTTGTTGATGATTAAAATCGCAACGATGAATTCTGCCCGCAAAGTATTGCTAAATCCCTATTATTTATCTATGTTAATAATATAATACTAGTAGGTGGGACACCCTTGTAGACTGGAGGCTCAAAGATAAAAACATCACACATTTTTCTGCTGTTCTTTTGATGATTCTTACACAGTCCTGCATGGTCGACAATGCAGTCTTGGATTCATTTTGACATAGTGACAGGTGGATGATGCATTTTATGGGATGTTTCTGCATTTCAAATCATATTTGTTTTGTTATGGTGGGCATGTATTTACAGTTTCTATGATCGATTACCTAGCCACATATATACAAGAGATATGTTAGTGAGAACATAACCAAAACAAAGAAAGAAAACCTATAAAAAAAATCCTAAAGGGAAAGGATCTATGTTTTGACCTATGTTAAAGGTTATATGCAAATGGAAAAGTTAAGCGATGTTAGTGTTAGTCCTAACTATTATATGGTTGGTTAGTGGCTATGCAATTTTCATTTGATTTGTTTTGGGCGCATATAGCATTGAAATATATATGATATGACATAGAACTTGGAAAAGGTTAACGTGTGAATGTTTGGGTGGCGCATTACTCAAGGGATATAGTCACATATTTCAATTGTTTGGGCATTGAATACATGGCTAATGAATTGGTGAATGCTAGGTTTGTCTTGTACGTTGAATTGAATATGATAGGAGATGGAAGTGACGTGCAGTAAATGAACATCACTCCATACTCCCCCCATCGGTCGTCACCCTAGTATTATTCCTTTTTGCATTTTGGGTCTGTTGGTGGTTAAGCTCCACATTTCAGGCTCTTGGGAAGAAGACGGCTTGGCCAGATCACCCTTTTAAGCTCTTTGTTACATGTATGGTTCTTTTTAACTCCATCCATGAATTATGCTCTGTGTATGAACAGAAAATGGCTTAGTAATGCTTGGGTTTGTGTGTTCCTGAGAATTTCAACTGCATAAATATGCAATATTTCTCTCTGTGGCGACTGTAATTGTTTCAGATTGCAAGAAAAAGAATTGGTTTTTGTTTAAGTTGTGCATTCACTAGTTGCTCTGTCGGTTTAAAATCATGGTGGGTCTCTGTGGATATTAAGAAAATGTGGTATTATCTCTCTGTATTAATGGTGGAGGGTTTCGTTTTGTGTATTATCACCGGTTGTTCCCTCACATCCATGAGTGTAACCCTATCCAGTCGTGTTCATATTGCCATTCGATTGTTGTGTATTTTCTTAGAACCAGAGTCATGGTCGTGGGCTCATTCTCATTGTCCTTTCACCAAAGTATCCTAATATCTAGTCTTAGGGTGGCCATAATGTTAATATATACTGTATGGTTGTGGGGGATATAAGTTATACCTTAGTGCTATGCGTCCTCACTGGTATTATTGTCAAATGGTTCGGCTCTTAAGGAAGTGGGCAAAGAGGTTATATCTCTGTGTGTTCTTTGAATAACTGTCACTATTCAGTTAACTTTGCCTCTCCTTTGCAAGCATAAAACACACTATGTGCACTGGATTTTTCTACCCTACCCATCCTTGTTTTCCTTTGTGGCTGAATGTTGTTTCCATTTCCTAGACTAGGAGTAATAATAAGACTCCGTGGCTTATTGTTGTGTCTATTTCAAAGGATATTTTTGCGCGTGGTTGATAAGTCTCTGAATACCTGATGTTCTCTATGCTATTGATGAGCACATTCTTGATTGTCTCACTGCATTTGTTTTCAACATAGCCCGATTTTAATCTCCAACGGTCTTTGCTCCTCCGGGCATCTTCTTGGTTGTGAAATATTGGTTTATCAGTGGAATGATTATGTAGTTTTTCATCGAGTCCCTATCCCGTATTTCTATGATTAAATTGGTTGGAGAGTTAAAATTGGGAATGAGCAATTATATACAGTCGAGGGATGTCTTCTTTTTCGTTATGATTCCACTCATTTTTTTCTTACAACGTGGTCTTCATTGCAAATTGGAAACACCTGTGGTTTCGCTAGGCCCGATTAGGGTTATAGATAATTATGAAAATGGTGACTATGTGTAATTGGTTATGTTCACTATGCATATATTATTGAATCATCACACATATTATAAATGGTTATATCAATAGTGATAAGTCTCGGGTTTTATGTTGACTGTGGTTTTGTTGCAACACCGTGTTAATTGATATGATGAAGAATGTGTGTAATCATGCATATTTTAGTCTTTCCTTTTTTATTTTATACCTCTGAGTAACCTGATTGATGACCAACTCCGAGTCGCTAGTTACAATTAGATGTTCTATTTTCATTTCCTGTGCAAGGATTATCCCTTGGATCAAAGCTTCATACTCTTCCTCGTTATTAGTGCATGAAAATTCTAGTCTAATAACACGTGGATGCATAATATTACTTGGACTCTTAAGAACAATTCCAACCCCATTCCCAGATCTTTAACAAGCTCCATCAAATGACATCCTCCAGTACCCTTCAAACAAACATTCTTGATTCTCCGTGTATTGCACTTTCTCCAGGATTTCGTTATGCTCTATGTCTAGGATTGCATAGTTTCCAATCCCGACATCTATATAATCCTCCATCAATTCATTGTCCTTCTTCTTGAAAGAGAAGGGTTTTATAGGTTCATGAGGCACTTTAATCATTTCTCCTTCTTTTCCTGGAAGCATCATACAACTTCCATCGTTCATTATATATCCCCCGATCATAGATGTCCAGTCTCTTCCCAACACAACTCCATATGCAAGAGGAATGTCTACCACAATAATATTGAAAACTGTAATGATATGGGGGGCTGCTGTAATCCAAGCATAAATGTCCTTGATTTCTCCATAAGCTGGCACTTTTCTAGAATCAATTGCATATATACTTTCATCGGTTTCATAATACTTGGTGAAAATCATGACCAATGCTTCCATGACTTCCAGTGACATGATATTGTTCGTCGTGCCAGTGTCAACTAAAAAATTAGTGCAACATCATGATTTTCAATAGAAATATAAAAGGGAGGAATTTTACCTCTCATCTTGGCAGTTGACTAGCTAGGGATTTGTTTTGGATTGGTAACAACAACTTCTTCTCTTTCAGATGGATCATCCAACAACTTCAAATTTTTTTCTCTTTGTTGGGGAATCGTCACCACTTCCGTAAAGGGCAGGGTTATCCCTAATTGACTCAAATCCTCTACAACATTATATGTCATTTGAGTGGATTTTGACATCATGTGTTGCATTTTACTTCCAATGCTATCCGTCACTTTCTCATTTGCTCTTTTCTCATTTGTTTTTTCTTTTTCTTTTTCTTTTTTGTTCTCTTTATCAGAATCACCTTTATTTTTTGGTCTATTTACAAATCCTCTTGTCTGGGAGACATTTTCTTGAGAGTTGGGATCGTTGTCTCCCTCTTCAAATATACACATGGACGTCTCGCATCCATCCATATGCATAGTTTCATAGCTTTCGTCAGGTGAGTAATAATTTTCTTGCTCAATTAATTTCTCGTCATAGACATCATCCAGAACAAACGCATTTGGAGTAGGTTGTCTGGGAACCCTTGGTATTTGAGGATTATCCATGTTCTCAAACCTCACTTTGTTTTCTTGGGGAGGGTTCCTCCTTTTCTTTGGGATTGGCATTCTTGGATTTGGCATGTAATTATCTCCCCTTCTTATTCTGATTATCTCGTTCTTCATTTGTTTGATGGTTCTATTCATTTGTGCAATTTCGATTCTTTGCTCAGTTTCTTGTGCCGCCACAGGGTCAACCTTTACATCAGGTATGGTTCCCTTGCAAAATACTCCTCCCATCGTTTGGTTTTGAGTCAGTCGAGGCTTGAATTCTTCATTCTTTATTGAACTGGAAGCTCCTTGATTATAAATATTTAATACTCCCAGCTGCCTTTGTACTCTTCCCAGTATAATGTCGGGATCGACACCCGTTTCAATCATAATTTCTTCCATGTCAGTGAATTTATTCATTTCCTCCTCCAAAGTATCCATATGGGATGTTCTGATAGCATATTTTACATTAGGGGGTATTGCATTCTTATAACAACTAAGAATCACTGGGTCATTTGGTATTTTATCTTCTGGAATCCTACTCAAGGTTTTATTGAACCTGAGATTAAAATCTCGTATCCTTTCATTCTTCCTTAAATCAATTTGGGTGAAATCGGTGAGAAGGGCATGGTAAGCAATTGGAGGGGAAAACATAGTCAGGAACATAGCTTCTAGGTCATTAAATGAACGAATTGATATACTGGGCAATGTTTTATACCATTGATATGCTCTTCCTGATAAGGTTTGCAGAAACAACCTTACCATGACGTCATCATACTCAATATGGTGAAAATAAAAAAACATCAAGAAAGAAGTGCAAATGCCTGTTTGCACCGATTGCTCCATCTCCAGAAAATTCCTTTAAGGTGCCCTTAGGGAGAACATGGAGATCATGTTGCTCACCTATGCAATTTAGAGGGGAATCTCTTACCCTCCTTCGATTTTCAAATCCTGGGTTTCCTTTATTTATTGCAACATATATTGCACCTCCTTGTCTCTCCTCATGATGCTCGTCTTGAGGTTTTTCATTTCGCTCTGTCATGTCTGGGGAGATTCCAGCGATAGGATTTTCACTTCTAAGAATAAAGATTTGCTTGCTTTTACTTTTGGTGATGGGTCCCTTGTATTCATCCAACTTCAATCCTGACCTTGTTCTGGTGCTTCTCGGTCTAGCCTTTTATTTCTTCGGTCTTGTCGTTCCTCTCTCCTCTGTCTTCAGAGGATTTCTCTTTATGCTTCTTGGACTAATATCTGCCAGGATCTTTCTAACTCTTCTCGGGTCTTGGCTGTTGTTATTACCAGATTGTGCAATTTATGTAAAATGCTTCGTTGATTATTCAATCCAATTTCCAAATGAGGCTGATTAACTTGGGGAAAAGTCATATATTCTTTCAAAAACGCTAGACCAGGTTCCAATTTCAGTTCATTTCTCAATATGGTTGCCAAAAATGTTGATGCTTGCATCCGTTAGGACCGAAATGAAAACCTCACGAGGATGTAAATCCCCTTGCATTTTTATAGAGGTGGTACTCCTCTTTAGATTTTCTTAGGATTTCTAAATATTCGAATTGTGGGACTTGACAGAAGTCCGTTGTGGTAATCGAATAAACATAAAAATTGCAATCAAATAAAAGGAAAATATTTTTTGTTTTTGTTTTAAATAAAGTTCCTGAAAAAGAACCAGGAATCATACACTCCACACATTTAAAAGAAATAATCAAAATTTCCTCACATCCATCATAGTTTAAGATACAAATTTCTGATCACATAAAATAAAAAGAAGATGATACACATGCATAAGAGAAATTTAACAGAGTGGAAACATGGGCAGCTCAAATAAAGATAATGATATATCAACCTCAAATACTTTATATTATGAAAACAGGGTTACAAAGCATAGTCGATATTGTTCCCAAAGTAGTTCTCTTGAAATTTCTAAAAAATATATAGTTTGTTACATATTCTTTGAAATTGTAAATGTGTTTGTCTTAAATATTGGGATTGGGGCTCCTGCGGACCATAAAGAAAATAAATACAATAAATAAGTTTTTAGAAGGAAGACGGTGGGCGGTAGAAGGATCAACAAGACCTGGTAAGAAGAACAAAGGAGTTATCAATCTTTCGTTAAACCTTTCTAGTGAAAGAGGTGGAATAACTAAATGAAGAACTTGGTAAAGAAAAATAAGGATATGATCAAAATAAACTTACTATGATGGTCTCTCTTTTTTTTTCATTTGTTCGTTGATGTCCTTTTATTGTTTTCATCAATGGTTACAGGAACCATCTCAATTGCTTCTTGCCCTTCTTTTGGAAGTTTATCGATAGCTTTCTTGAACCGATCTTTGATGTAACTTTTCATAGGTTCCACGCTGATTTCATGCCAAATTTTAATGTTGAACAATTCACCCTCCAAGTCTCAGAGATCAAGGGAAATGCCATGTAATGCTTCTTCAATAACCTGATTTTTTACTGAGTAATCCAATATCCAGATATCTATAACGTTCTCATCATATTCAATTATACCATATAATTTTTCAATTGACAATCCGTTAAAAATATCAACTTTCTCATCGAACTATTGTTTTGTTAGGAACAACGAGTTGAGGATCAACTTGGAATCTTGGAATTNCCCTCCAAGTCTCAGAGATCAAGGGAAATGCCATGTAATGCTTCTTCAATAACCTGATTTTTTACTGAGTAATCCAATATCCAGATATCTATAACGTTCTCATCATATTCAATTATACCATATAATTTTTCAATTGACAATCCTTTAAAAATATCAACTTTCTCATCGAACTATTGTTTTGTTAGGAACAACGAGTTGAGGATCAACTTGGAATCTTGGACTTTGTTAGTGCTTCCGGATAGGTCCACCTTCGTGATCCTTTTTAATATCTCTTCTCTCCTTATTATGGCTTGGTTGCATGCTTGAACGATGTTGTTCAAGTTCTTTATTTTTTCTTTCTAGCAGGAATTCAACTGCTTGATCTGACTTGGAGAGGGAAGGTCCTCCTCTCTTCTCTTTAGCTATGACATGTTGGAAAATTTAATACCAAAGGGTAACACGACATCAAGGTAGAAACCTTCTTCATTTTTTAGATCGACCTATAGATACTCATGGAAGGTGTGCACCCTCAAGCCAAAATAAATCATGTTCTCTGAAATTTCCCAAGATTTTGTAATCAATGCCATTATTTTCTTGATATTGTTCTCCACATAGCTTCTGGTTGATGTGAGTAAGTTTGAGGATCCTTTTAATTTGGCTACGGGTGTTGTGGGTTTGACAATTGCCAAAGGGCTGGCAAGAAGTGGAAGATGCATCAAGGTCTCTTCCAGTTCCTTAATCCTTTCCTTTAAATTTATATTTTCTGCTTCGACACCACCAATGGAGTTGTCCAATGCATCACCAGTTGCTTTATGGATTATGGAAATCTAGGAAGGCCGCATATTTATTAGGTTAACCTCTGAACAAGATTTCCCCTTTTTATTCTTCACATCATTCTTCTCAATAATTAATTCTTAGATTCATTTTCAAAGACAATGCTATGAAATACAAATGATTCTTCTTCATCAAATATCTCATTCTCAACAATTTCCAACGACTGATTTTGGTGGGCCGTGCACCCTGGATGATCAATGTTAGGAAACATTTTCTCAATGTCAGCCTCGAGCTCCATATCTTCAAGGGAGAAGATATTGATGTCACTTTCAACACGATGCTCTTCTTCCTCTTGTACAATATTATTCCTCTTCTTCTTCAGAGCGAGTTTATGTGATATTTCAATTTTTCCTAGAGGGGGGTTCTTGTCTACTCCTCTGCCTGAACTACTGTTGATTACTTTTTTAGATGGGTGGGCCACTGGAGCATTGCTTTGAGGTGTTGTAGTCTTAGGAGTAACAGTTGGGGACTAGGAACTCTTCTCGCTGTGACCCTTTCCTCTCTATTTGTAAAATTCATTGGTACTAAGTATCGTCTCTAGGTCGCCAACAATGTGCGTGGGATTGACCAGGTTATTATCTTCTTCTTCTCCTAGAACATCGTGGATAAATGAATTGCTAAAACCTAATGTTAAAATATGTTCCACAAATATTCTGTTAGGGTCAAACCTTTTAATCCTTTCAACATACTTGAGATTCAAGTTGTGGAAGTGGTTTTCAAATTCATCAATTTTGTTCATACTTCTGAATACAAGATCCCCAATTTTCCAAGGAAAAGGTATGAATTGTTTTTTTCGTTTCTCATCAAAAAAGTGAAATCATAAATTATATTGCCTTGCAACTTCTATAACAAACATTATGTCAGATATATGGCATGGAAGAAAGGAGGGATTTTCCTTAGAACCGAAAATCCTGATGACATTGTAATTTTTCATTTGCTACAAAGTCCCCCTTTTATCCAGGAATTTACTAGCCTAAGCGAATATTCTTGGGGTATATTTTCAAAACAACAATCATTTAAGAACCGAGACAAAGTCATTGAAAAATTCATAAAAATGCATGATATGTTTGTGCCTCCATAACACTTGGTACCAAAAGGTCACAGGGTCAAATTCACAATTCACCTTCTTGCATATAGACAATTTAGGAAATTGACAACAATGCACTATCGAAAAAACCAAATAAGAAGCTATAAATAATTTCTTATCCTTTTTATACTGAGACAATTAGGAAGAGATTTAAATGGAAATCAAATTTCCACAATCGAAAATGGCCTACTCCTTGGTAGTAAAATATAAGATATAAAGAATCATATGGGAAATGTTGCTAGTATTTTCTTAGCCCGTAACTCTGGTAAATAACCAGGAAATTTCCCAAAAGGGGTTCTTGAACAAGTTGACCTCCAATCTGGTAATATCTTTAGGGATGGCCACGAGATTCTCCAAGAATTCATGTAAGAAATCCAGGCCTTTGTCATGTTTTTTCAAGAAGTCCCTACAATCTTCACCTTTGAAGGTGAGTGTTAGCTCTATGAGTTTCAACATTTTACGGAACACTTGAGGTGAAAGAGAGACAGGATAATGGTCTTGGAGTTGAATTATCCAGTAACTTGGTATATACTTCTCAGCGCACTAGGAAACCAGTTCCTTGTAGTAAATTTTTTTAGGAACATAGCCTGCACGAGCAATTCCGGACGTCCAAATTACTTCCTTCTGAGCAGAATGGGACAGATAATAAGAATACGCTCTAGACCACTGAAAGTTTTTGTCCTCTCATCCAAAAATTTTCAAAGTATCTCCACAGAATTGTTGTCGAGCTGTTGCTTCCATAGGTTGAAAAGAGTGTTCTTTTGATCCAGATAATATTTGAAATAAGCACTTGAAAGATATAATATAATCTTCCACAAATCGTGCTTTTAATGTGGTTTAATAAGAAATCTCCTCGATCCCTTTTCTTGTTAATGACGATATTTATGGGACCTGCATGATGATTTATTAACATTAAATTGTACTAAATGCGTATTGGAAAAAATGCAAAGGTGGCAGGGACATACGAGAGAAGGTAGCATTTGGGACTTTTGTGAACTAGCGAACCTGGGAACCCGCGAACCCGCTATTGCAGAAGGTTGAGAATTGGATAAGTTTTGTAACACATTCGGTCAGAATCAATATAGGAGAGATGAGATACTTAGGAGCTCAGAGAGTCTAATGGTAAAAATGTAGATCGTGGATCGTTTGGGTACAAAATGTATGTAACGGAATAAGGGATATGAAAGCTTGAAACCCGCCAACCCGGGAACTCACGACTACAGAAACAGATAAGTACAGGATAATGTGGGGGTTGGTTAGACTCATGATGTGGGAGTGTGGGTGGAGATGAGGATCCACGATTCCACCAACCTGCGAACCCATCATTTTGGAAAAACGACTAAGTATAGTAACTGGAAAGGGATAATAGAAGGGACAAAAGAAAAGGGGAGTTTTGGGTAAGTATAGAAGAGGGAAAAGAAATGGACAAAAGAAGTTGGGAAAACATAAAAGGGGATGGAAATTTCAAAAGTGATAATTGATCTCAACAAGCTACTAAATGAGAAACAACTATATGCCAAACCATCCAAATGTTTCTTTGGGGTAAAGGAGGTAGAGTATTTCATTCATATTGTATCTCATGAAGGTGTCAAGGTAGACCCTCACAAGATTAAGGCCATGATGGATTGGTCAATTCCCAAAACATTGAATAATCTTAGAGGATTTTTGGGTTTGAGAG
Organism: Picea sitchensis; assembly: GCA_010110895.2. Lineage (NCBI taxonomy): Eukaryota > Viridiplantae > Streptophyta > Pinopsida > Pinales > Pinaceae > Picea > Picea sitchensis. Next base: position 20,874 of record SNQJ01S0051058.1, read on the forward strand.
GTTACTACCGCATGTTTGTTCGGAACTATGGAAGAATAGCAACACCTTTAATAGAATTAACTAAGAACGATGCATTTTCATGGACTCCAGAGGAAACTCAAGCTTTTGAACAACTTAAAGAGGAAATGTGTAAAGCTCCTGTCTTGACCACACCATAATTCACAAAAACCTTTATTGTGGAATGCGATGCCTCAGGAAATGGCATTGGTGTTGTTCTAATGCAAGAAGGAAGGTCCCTTGCTTTTGAAATTCAGTCACTCAAGGGAAAGGACCTACGCAAACCCATTTATGAGAAGGAAATGATGGAAATACGAAATACATTGAAGCATTGGCGCCCTTACCTAATAGGTAGGCACTTCAAGGTCAAAACAGATCATGATAGTCTTAAATACTTATTGGAACAAAGATTATCTTCAGAAGAACAACAAAAATGGGTGACCAAGATGTTGGGTTATGATTTTGAAATAATCTACAAAAAAGGGAAGAAAAATGTTGTGGTAGATGCACTCTCAAGAAAGGATGAAGATGTTGAGGCCTTTCTCTATACTATCTTGACCATCCAACCTGATTGGATAATAGAAGCAAGGGATGAATGGAAGAATGACGAAAAAGTGTGGACTCTCATTCAAAGGTTGTAGTAGGATTCCAGTGCATCATATACATTTAAATGGAAAAATGATTCACTATGGTAAAAATATCGCTTTTATTTATGTAAGAAATCCCAACTCAAACAAAAGGTACTCTTGGAATTGCACACCTCTCTGGTAGGATGGCACTCATGATTTTTGAAAACCTACCACATGGTTAAGCAAGATTTTTTTTGGGATGACCGTAAAACTAATGTTCAAAGATTTGTGGTAGAATGTTTGGTTTTCCAACAAAATAAGTTGGAAATAGTTAATACCCTGGGTCTTTTACAACCATTAGTCATCCCAAGTCAGCGTTGGGAGGAGGTTTCCATGGATTTCATCACAGGGTTACCGAAGTCTAAAGGAAAGAGTGCCATGATGGTGATTGTTGATAGACTGACCAATTAATCACACTTTTGTGACTCTCTCACTCTTTCAAAGCCAATATAGTTGCCATCGCATTCATGGAGATAGTTCAAAAGTTACATGGAAGCCCAAAGATTATTGTAAGCGACAGAGATCCCATCTTCACTGGACATTTTTGGACATAATTATTTTCTTGTTTGGGTACTCAATTAGCTCATAGCTCATCTTATCATCCTCAATCTGATGGAAAAAAAAAGATAGCTAAAAAATGTCTAGAAGGGTACCTTCATTGCTTTGTCTATGATAAACAAACACAATGCTTCAAGTGGTTATGCTTAACAGAATGGTGGTATAACACTTCCTTTCATACTGCAACAAAAATGACACCATTTATGGTGCTCTATGGATATCACCCACCGTCCATCACTTCTTCTCTAAAAGAAAAATCTAAGATTCAAGAAGTGAATATCACATCGAGCATCAACAACAAGTTCTTAAACTCTTAAAGGACAACCTGACCATGGTACATAATCACATGAAACAACAATCATATCAACATCGTAGTGAAAGAAGTTTTGAAGTAGGGGATTGGGTATTTTTAAGACTACAACCATAAAAAAATGTCCCTCAAGCAAGCTAAGAAGGATAATAAATTATCACCAAAGTACTATGGCCCTTATAAGGTGTTGCAAAAGATTGGTACTATGGCATACAAATTGGAGTTTTTGGCATCTTCACGAGTACACCCAGTTTTCCAAGTTTCATGCTTAAAGAAGGTTATAGGTGACAAGATCTTAGGTCAAACTATATTACGAGAACTTGAAGAGGAAGGAAAAATCACATTGGAGCTTGAAACTATCACTGACACAAGAATTCGCCAACTAAGAAATATATCCATTTCAGATTATCTCATTAAGTGGAAGAAACTATTTGCTGAAGAATCCACTTGGGAAGATGAGTCTTTTACACAAAAGCATCCAGAATTACTCAAGCGTTGTGGACAACACTTGTCTGAAGGGGAGGAGCATGTTAAGCCCTAAATAGTGGCACATTACCCCTTAATTGGGGCATATTACATTAGTATTATTATTTTATTTATGTTGGCTTGGGTCCATTAGTTATAATTGTACATCCTAGTATCCTATATATACCAAGGATACCTTTTTCATTTGGAATGATCTTGTATTTGTAAATTTATGTGGTGTATAAGGAGGTTTCCCCCTCGAAGAGGATTATTATATGAAATTCTCTCTTTTTCAAGGCATTGAGTACTTATTCTGAGGTTTTTATGCTATTTTGATATTTCGTTCTTAACAAAAAGGGGAGGTAGAACATGAAATATATTTGCAGCAAGATGCTCCTCTTCTGAACATTGGAATGTACAAGTCATCAATAATCAAGAATGCATAAATTAAGAATAAATTTTAGGAGTTGCTCGATAAAGGAATCATCATACCAAGCTCATCTCCGTGTGGTTCCCCTATTGTATTAGTTCCAAAGAAAGATGGAATGTGGAGGATGTTTATTGATTTTCTAGCCCTGAACAAGACTACGGTCAAGAATCGTTATCCTCTTCCCATGATTGATGATCTATTAGATTAGTTAAATAATGTTGTGTATTTCACTAAGTTGGACTTGAGAAGTGGTTACCATCAGATCGAATTGCAAAAGGTGATATATGGAAGACTGATTTCAAAACCAAGCAAGGCTTATTCAAATGGTTAGTTATGCCATTTGGGTTATGTAACACACCAACACAATTTATGAGGGTAATGAACAATGTATTCATAACTTATATAGATGATTTTTTTTATCGTCTATTTAGATTATATATTAATTTTTAGTTGAAGATGGGAAGATCATATAAAGCATGTCAAGACAGTCTTTGCACTCTTGAAGAAGGAGAAGTTGTATATCAAGTTATCTAAATGTGAATTTGTCAAAAATTCTCTGGTATACATTGTAGGGAATGGTCAGCTGAAGATAGATCCCACAAAAGTAAAAGTCATTGTAAAATGTCCCAATCCAACTACTACGAACGAATTCAAGAGCTTCTTAGGAGCAATACAATATTGGAGGAAATTCGTTACTAATTTCCCATACATAGCAACACCTCTACATGCATTAACAAGTGTTAAGAAGGTCTTTCAATGGGGAGGAAAGAAACAAAAATCCTTCGAGATATTGAAGGAAAAGATAAGCACCACACCATTTTTGGCTCTCCCAGATCTCCAACATCCATTTGAGATTCAAACCGATGCAGGTGGATATTCCATGGGCGTAGTCTTGATGCAACGAGGTAAACCTATATGTTATCATTTTGAGACTTTCACTCAAGATGTGATTAACTATCCAACATATGATAAGGAATTGTATGTGTTGGTAAAAAGTGTAAAGAAATGGAAGCATTAATTAATGGGAAAGGATACCATAATTCATACTGATCATCAACCATTATAGTATTTGCAGTCATAGACCAAGATACAACAGTAAAGACACTTCAGGTGGATCGATTTTCTACATCAATTTCATTTGGTAAACAAGTATAAGAAGGGTATTCCTAAAAAGGTTGTTGATATGTTGTCAAGACCGGTAATTAATACATCCACAATACTCGGGTATAGTCCTTTGGCACATGAAAATTATGTAGAACAATATTCTAGGGATGATGATTTTAAAGAAGTATATGATGCATTAACTCACAACAATCAACAATTGAATTATCATATGCATGAAAATTTGTTATATCATCTTGGAAAACTATGTATACCAAGAGATGAAAGAGTAAATGTAATCAAAGAAGCTCATACATATCTCATCTCTGGTCATTTTGAGGTTGGTGAGACATTTTCATAGTTACAAAGGTATTGTTATTGGCCTCATATGAATGAGACAGTTTCCAAGTATATCAAAGGGCATGTTATGTGTTCCACAAGTAATCCTAGCAACATAAATCTAGGATTATATACACCACTTCCGGTACCTTCTCGTCCATGGGAAAGTATCTCCATGGACTTTGTAGGGGGATTTACGATGTTGAAGACAGGTCATGATTATTTATATGTCATGGTGGAATTATTCAACAATATGTGTATTCTAATGCCATGTAAGAAACAAGTCATAGATGAATAGACATCACATGTGTTCTTTGCTAATGTATGGGTTCATTTTGGACTTCCTACATCTATAATATCAAATCGAGACTCTCACTTTTTGGGAAAGTTTTGGTCTCATTTATGGGAACTAATGGGCACTAAATTAAAGAAGATCACAACTTTTCATCCACATACAGATGGACAGACATAAGTGGTGAATAGAATAGTGGTACATCTACTTTGAGAATATTACAACAAGCATCTTAAATTATGGGATGAACAATTACCTTATATCTAGCATGGCTATAATCATGCCATGCATTTTTCTACTCAGAAAACTCCTTTTGAAGTATGTTTGGGGTACTTTCATAAGACACCAAGGAATTTTTTTCCAGAGAAGCAAGTAAAAAAGATGGACAAGATGATACAAATAAAGATAAAATGTTCATTCAAAATATTCAACAGGTACATCAAGCAGTATAGGAACAATTGGAGAAGAGTCAAGCCAAGTACAAGGCAAGGCATGGAAAACATTAGGTTGATCATCAATTCGAAGTCAGTGATCAAGTATGGTTACATATAAACAAATACAGAATGAAAGGTGAAGTTAAAAAGCTAAGGCCAATCTGATATGGTCCATTCAATATCTTGGAGAAGATTGGTACCAATTCCTTTCGTTTAGATCTGCCAGCCTACATGCAAATATATTCAATGGTAAATGTTGAGAATTTGAAGCTTTATGAGCCTCCTATGATTATGGATGAAGATGAAAGTATTCAGGTTCCAACAATTGATGATTTTACTCCAGAATATTTGGACGAGCTATAGGAAGATGCCATTCTCGACATAAGAATTATAAATTCACAACGAGGTGATGTGGAATATCTTCGAGTTGGTATTAAACGGGTAAAACCAAGTAAAGACAAATGGATGGAGATATAAAGGGTGAGGGAACTCTATCCTCACCTAGTTGTTGAGTAATCAAAAATTTTGGTGGTCCAAAAGTCTTCCAATGGGGACGAATGATCCAGGAGGATCCGAGAATTCTCACAGAGGTCCAGAAAGATCTGAAATGTCCACAAAGGTCTAGAATGGTTTACAAATTCTTGAAATTTTACCATCATAAATTCTCTCAAAAACTTAATCATTGCGTAGATCTCGGCGATATCTTTCCAACGATGCAAAAATTGCCTCAAACGGAGTTTGTATGTAAAAGTTATGAGCGGTCAAATTTCCAATCAAACCAGGTCAAAGGTGAAAGTCCACATGGGAAAAAAAGGGTGACAAGTGTCACCACTGCAAGGGTGGCACGTAGCACACGATTGTTGGCATATGATTAGGAAAGGTACAATCCAAGTAGTCCAATTATAGGTTGACAAGTGGCACACAAGTGGTCCACTCCTATGATGACATGTGGTAAGGATGAGCCAATCAGTGGTCGCCATGTGGCAACCTCCCATTGGCCTATAATGGCATGGTTTATTAAAAATTATGGAGTCGACGGGGGTCGAACCTGCGATCAAAAGTATTTTAGGAGGAAAAAAGGTTGAGGGCCTAATCCCTCGACCCATAGCTTACAATTGTTGTAATATACCACATAATTGTAGTTATGTTCGCGAAGTTTGGTAAAGTTATATGATATTTACACATATAGTTTCAAACTATATGCTATATGTATTCAAACCACCATATGTTAAACAATTGTAACAAAAAAATGTTATATAGTATGGTCGTGGGGCTCGAACCCCTGACTTACTATATATAATACCAAGCTTTAACCAATCCACCTAAAGGAGCAGGTTTGGTTATAGAACCTGCCAAGTTATATTTAAATTCCTGCCATTAAATTCAAAGGTCAGTTAAGATCCCACGCCCTATTTAATGGGCACGTGGATTGAGGATTGTACACCCATTATTTTTTTATGCAGAGGTAGTCTCGTAAACCATGCCCGAGGTTACCTAATTTGCGAGGCTACATCATAAAGCGTGTCGAGGGGTACCTTGACATAATTTCAAGAACTTTATACTCATTTTGCACGATTTTTCTCCAGGAATCCAACGATGCACTTTTTTTCTACATTTGAGCAACATGTAAAAAGGTCATTGTAAAATGAAAGCATTTGAGCATTAATAAAATAAGGTCTCTATTGGAAGCGGACTTGGAGAGGTATCCTAAATTGGGTGAACTCCGTTTTTCCAACTTGTGTATGTGATTTCATTATTGGTGTTCATATCAAGCTTAATTATTTTTCAAGATATTTATCATTAAAGTGTATTTGGTTAGATAAGTTATTCAGATGTGATTTTCATACAGTCAAGCGATCCTTTTATTTCGAAGATCAAGTAGATGTTTCTTATGTATTAAAAGATTAAGCATCTAAGGATTTTTCAGATCAATTATGGCATCTTGGGTTCACTTTGGGCTAGCTAACCTTGATGATATGTATTAGGACATTTTCCTAAAGGAAGGAGGTTTATATCCTCTTTTCCTCTGGTCCCTTTTTCTCTTATTCTTGTTTATTTTCTTCTACAAATTATTTAGATTATGTAGCAGCTGAGTGTTAATCTAGTTATGTTCTTCTTGGGCTCTTATCAATCTTTAATTTCTATCCCTATAGCTTTGAACTTCTTTCTTAGACTTCTCATGATCCTCTCCAACTCTATGGAATCTATTCTTCCTCATCTATTCCCATTAGATTTTGTTTTTGCATTTCCCAAGCTGATATTAAGACCTTTGATCTCATTTTCATGATTGAGTGAACTTTGGGCATCTTCCATTTCTCCTTTGCAATTGAGTTCCTCTATGATCCGGTGTTGTACTTGTTCTAAGTGTAACACTAACTTTGCAAGAATATACATACAAATTAATATTATTAGACATTCCATTTTCAAAGTAATAGTATTTCCCGGGCTTAGAATTTTTAGCGAGAACTACAATCTTCCAAATTGAGCAGATATGGAAAAAAATTAGGAAACTTTTTCTGAATTGATGAGGACGTAAAATGTCGAGTAATGTGATTTTTCCATATTTGTGATCTGTGGTCCCCTTTTCCTCCCCTGAAAATCTAAAAAGTCCCCAGAAAGTGGCTTGGAATAATGTATTTTAGCTTGTTTCTCCATCCCCATTCCAAACCCTTAGAAATATAGCCAATTGTTCCACTGAGTATTTTCATGCCTGCTTCCTTGAATCACTATCAAAATTTCATCAATGAGGCCTCTATTAAAGAGTACCACCATGTTATTCAAAAACCCCTTATTGTGAATTTTTGGAAAATTGGAGCAGAATTCACTAGTGGCCTTCACTGGCACTTTTGTAAGCCTTGGCACTGCAAGATTATCCCCAAAATTTCACCTAATTCTAAATTAATCTTTTCTTTTTATGGCCAAAACAATTTTTTAGCTCCAGAACTTTATACATACATATATATATATGTATGTATGTATGTATGTATGTATGTATGTATGTATGAGCCACCTTGTTGATGTGGCTTGCTGATGTAATCTAGATGATGTGGCACCCTGGGTCAACCTAACACCCTGAGGTGATGCCATGTCACCTCCTTGGCCATATTGGCCCTACCTTATCTTTCTTCTTTCCCTTTTCTTTTCATTATTAATTTATTTATCGAGACCCTCAACTCTGTCATTTTCCTAACACACTTATCTGACCATTGATGGAATAAGGATCCCACTCAGTCTACACCTTCCACTTGGCGCTATCCTATTGTTCCATGTTATTTATGGGGTTCCCATATTGCACCTTTTCATCCCACACATATTCATCATTGTATATCTAAGATCTATGGTGGGGATTGTTTACAGTTCATCAAGGTGTGCCCTGTTTATCATCTAAGAGGGATGCACATGTTTCCCACCATTGATCTAAGATCAATATATGTGATGGATTATGGGCCATAAACTAGCACACTAGTTAATTTTTCATTTGGTATCGTAACCACTTATTTCTAGTGGTTTCAGTGGGGGACATGGAACACTCATTCATTGGTTATGGATCCAAAGTTACATTTTGAAAACCACCATTGTTTGGTCCCATAACCGCTTTTGTGGTTGTGGTGGTTGAGCATCGTGGCCTTGCCACTGTACACCCTAGAACCCACATGGAAAATTATTATGCCTCCATGTCAATCTATCTCCACATCACCATTTCTACATCACTCAACACATGGCCCCCACATCACCAATATGAAAAAGTTCCCAATTTTTTTAAATTTTTAAATTTTGTCAATAAAGTCTAAATTCAAAATTTGACACATGGGCCACCATGAAACTTTAGAATTTTTATTTCTTGGGTTGAATTCAACCCTACAAATGATCAATTATTTCCATACTTGACCCTACAACAATTTCTTAGCACAATTAAACCTAAATTGCTCATAAATTTGGGGATTTTTCACCAAATTTTNCCATGAAACTTTAGAATTTTTATTTCTTGGGTTGAATTCAACCCTACAAATGATCAATTATTTCCATACTTGACCCTACAACAATTTCTTAGCACAATTAAACCTAAATTGCTCATAAATTTGGGGATTTTTCACCAAATTTTCCAAGTTTCCCCATGGACAACTCTGCAATTCCAATAATTTGGCTCAATTCATCCTAGAAATTTTCAATTCAACCTCCCTTAATTTGTTTTTAATACATATTTCCTCCAAAATTTGGGCTTCTCTACTCAATTTCTCCTAATTTCACCCAAGATTTTTTTTCTAAAAAAAATTCCTAATTTTTTCGTGGGTCAACTCTATGTTATCGCACATATTGTAGGTTTGGAAAACCCCGACCCAATCCAAAAGAGTGAGACAATTATGGGAGTAGCTACCCACTATCACCTTAGATATATACTCCTCTTTCTTTAGTGATGATAAGTTACCACAAGGGGGGAATCTTGGTGACCCTAGGGGGATTGGGAAAGAAAGTGGTAGAATGAAAAATTTAACCCCTATAGGTCAAATTTGGAAGCATAAAGAGGCTTGGAAAGGAGTCTTTTTGATGAGGGGAGGTTTCCAAAGTGTTGTGTACCTGTAAGACAATGTTAAACCTTCCCGAGACAAGACAAATGATCATAAAACCAAGCTTATATCAAGGGGACAAGCAAGGAAACCCCGATGTCCTAAATTGCTGCAGTAAACACACACACACACACACACACACACACATCAGCAATGGAAAGAGTTGTTAATTGCAGAGTTTACCATCAAAAGCATCAAATATGTATTGGATGATCAAGTACTAAACATGTCAATAGTTATCCAATACTTAAGGACAAGCTTTGATGGTAAAATAGGGTTGCTAAATGAAGTTATTAGAAAAGTATTAGGGAATCCTTATGGATGTAGCAAACAATTTATACAACAGGAATATATATCCACCAAAATTAACAAACAATCCACCCAAATGATAACAAATGACAAGTAGATTTAATATGGTAACTTGTAAGCAAATTTCAATGGTATATTTGTGAGTAAAGAAAGAGTTTAAGAGTGTTTTTTTGAAACCCTAATGGTTGTAGCATTAAATTAATTACAGTAAGAGAAATACTAGGCCAAGCTAGATGCCTTAGTGGCACAAGCAAGCTAATAGCACTAAGAAAAGATTCCAATTTGAACTAATGCAATATCTCATAATTTCACGTATACCAATGAAAATGATTTTATTTCTCCAATGCAAGTGGAAAAGTGCATAGTCTATTGGCTTATGAAGTCTTGGGTGTAAGAAAAAGATCTACTACTTCTCTAGGGGTGTAAGCCCTTTTACTCCCTAGAGCAAGTAAATCCAACAAGGTAAAAATAGGAGGGTATAAGCCTTTTTACTCCTCCTAGAAACTTTGAAAAATAACTTATCCAACAAAAAATATGATAGACTTGGTGGAGGTTGTATTCCATTATACTCCTTCGAGGGTTTTAGACAATAATAACTTTGAAACAAGAAGAAATTACCAACAATATGCATAAAATCTCTTACCAATTCCAATAGAAAAGCATGAAAAAGCCTTATCTACCAAGAATATTCCATCAACATGCAAGAGATAAGCCTCCAAGAGGGGAGCACACCACTTCCTTTATCAATAGACAAGAACAAGMATCCATAAGATTTTCATAAGAGAGAKATAGAGAAAATGCCCAAAAAGGGCACAAATTTCAGCCAAGTATGTTATTCTCAAGTGAGAGAATTGTGTCAAAATGAAATGAATTAGGTCTCTATTTATGMAAGACCTTCTAAAATAGTTTTTCCAYTTATCATTAGGGTAAAACACAATTATGGAGGCCGACCTCCTCTAGTTTCCCCTTTACATTCATAAATTTGAATTTACAAAAATAAAATCCTCCTTTAGGGGTGATGTCATGTGCTAAGGGYGACGTTTTAGGCTAGAGAGAAAGTCGTYGAGCATATTGGAGGAGTCGTTGGGCCTCAAAAKTCCATGTCYYCATGAGTAAGGGCTTCTCCCCTTCAAAACATGCCAAATATCCATCAAGTAATCACCACCATCACCRAACCYTATCCCCCAATGTSACRTCATGCCCTCAAAAGTGACATTTTGGGCTTCCAAGGCCAAACGTTGGGCAAGTAGGGGGMTAGTCTCTTCCATCAAGGTGYATATTCATGTCTCCAAACACAAAATTMTTTGATATAGGTGTCCAATAAGAAAGGGTGCATCATCCATCCTGTGGGCATCATGCCCCAAGTGAAGATCCAAGTGACCTTGTGCCTTCATGAAATGTCTTCCACCTGTCAAGGCCCTGCAAAGACAAGAAAATTATCCCTCCAAGGGMTCACAAGMCACAAATATCATGTCAAGTAAGCCATATATAATAAAAGAACCACCTGAACATGTGCATCAAATCCCCCCTCTCAAAATAAACAAMTTCTCAAAGACCCTATGCAACTTTCCAAGTTTAGGTATGGGAGGGTTGYCATGGTAATTCCTATTGGGTGAGTCATTCCCAAAGTTAAGGAGTKWTTTCTAGGTGGACSCTCTCTAAKTCATGCAAAAAGTATGAAGTGGATGGGGGGTAAAACTTCTGGGTATGGGGTTCATGATATACAAAGGTTTKTATTATCTCATTTATGGGTGCCTTTGTAGAGGGTGTGTTTCACCTTCGTCTTCAATGCARCCTTTTTACAAGMAAATTCATTGKCATTAATTAATTAAAGTAGAAAACAATTGGGTACTATAATACATGGAAAGAAAAGAGTATTGCAATGTCACTTGAAGCTAGAGGTACACWGAGTTCCATATCYATGGAAAGAAAGGGACACYGCATACGTGTACACACCTCAACAAGCGGGACATCTATATAATGTGAGTTTGTTTTTGTAGGTCTTCAAATATTTTAGGAGAAACATTTCATTGTTCTCAAKACCTCTTTGGGAAAACATCTAGAAGGTTATGATTTGGATTTTTTCYTTTTTCAGCTACATTTCCCTCTGGGCCTTCAACCACTTCTTCCCATGAAATGAGGTACAATCCCTTCCTGGGTTAGTGCACCCAAAATTCCAAAAATATGAGGGGACGGAAGGGAAGAAGTATGGAAAGTGATAAGTATGATCRGGAATGGTACGATGACTCATCAAAGAGCCCTCCCAGTAGCAACCCTTTCCYTGAGGGTGGCCACTTACTAGAACACAATGTCAACCACCAAGGTGAAACAAGGCAAGGAGCATAATTTCCAAGCAAACATTTTCAAAATCAAGGAAATACCTTTTGCAACAYATTCAAATGCTTCATTTATTAAAATGACATTTACCACACCACCAGACTTGTTACCTCATGGAGAAAGACTTRTTGTCCTATGTGAGCCAAGMTAGTGTGGTGAATGGTGCARCCATCGATCTCATGGTGATGAGTGGTGTGATGTGGGGCTCTTCCTACTGGTCTGTCTCTTRGTACTYGATTTCTGCAACCTGAGGGCCTCAAGACATCGTCTCCTTAGTTATCCCTAGAAATAAGGGATAACATGTGGCTCCTACTTAGGGACATKTGCTCGTCGTAGAGTGCATGAGAAMCACAAAATCTCYTGGTAAGACCTGTTCCTACACACATGGAAACARAAAAATSTGAAATCTAGGGTGACTCACTCACCCTTTGTTCATATAATCAAAATCTTGAAAATCAAAATTAACAACTAATTCTAGAAAAGAAAATTTTGCAATTTTCCAAAATTTCTAAACTAACATGTAATATGATGAAATCGAATCAATGATGCACAAATGAAAGTATAGCATAATGAAAAATCAAATGTGACATGAAAACATGAGTAAATTCAACTAAACTATAATGAGAAAGCAAATGAAAATGCAAGGAAAAGCAAATGACCTGCCTACTTACCTAGGCCCTGGGCCCTGAAGAAGTTAGGTTCCTTGAACATAGGGTCAGATAAGAGACCCCTCAACTGGTAATGGAATATTTCTCCCATCCATGGTAGACAAATAGTATCTTTCCTTCTTGGAATTTTTCTTGACGATGTAGGGTCCAAGCCATAAAGCATCATTCTTTTGATTGTACTTGGGCTTGCCCTTCCTCTTATCCCACATGAGTGCAAGACTTCCTTCAACGAATTTTATGTAAGGCATGTTTTCAATGTAAGGGTATGAAGGTGGTTCTGCATTTACCATACCTTTAATGACCTTTTCACGTTCTTTATCTCTTTTATCTTCTTCTTTATTTAGTATCTTAATGGACCCCGACTCTTTTCTTTGGAATTTGGCAAGATTTTCTTTGTATTCATCTGTCCTTGGAAGTAGAGTATATATGCAGTCCTCTTGCATAAAAGGAAATTCCCATGGATCATACTCAATGGTATCCGGAGCTTCATCAAATTCATCCTCGATACTGTAGTCAGGATCATTTTTATCCAACACATGTTTCTTGGACACCTCACGGTTATAGAGAATCTTGAAAGTACCATCTCCCATAGGAATATGTGCATGAGTAAGGTCTATGCTAAGAAATACACCAAGAACGACATCCCAACTTTTTGATAAGAGAATCCCACAAGGATCTGGAATATCAATCACCATTATGTTCATGAGGAGGCCAATGTGAGGGAAATATTCCAAGTATACCTCCACATCTTCTATGAGACCATAAAATTTCACCTTCTTAGAATCAATGCCACAACCATTTCCATATGGGAAAGTTGTTTTCAAACCAAGTTGTTTCATAACCTTCAAAGACATCACATTTTTTGAGGCCCTATAATTCATCATACAATTTTTCAAGCCACTACAAGGAAAAGACCCTCTAGAGGAGGTTATAGTGGAGGCTTTTAGTGTTAAAAGATTGACAAAAATTGTCAAAAAAAACTCCGTGAAAACCTCTGTTTTTGGTAGCGGATGGTTTTTTGGAGATTATAACGGAACTTCATTATAACTAAATAAATTTGGGTGGGAGAAGGTTGTAGTAGATGTTTTCCCATGCGATGCGCTTCACAGAGCATACACATCGGTGCATGTAGCACATTAACACACCAATGCCTACATTGCACAATAGGCACCGATCGAGTCCTAACATATTGGAGCCTTGGTGCGTTTATACAAACTACATCCCGATGCTTTAATAACAACAACGCATCGGTCGAATCTATGATACCGAGCACCGATGTGTTCTTGAACTTAAAGCCCCGATGCTCACATGTCAACCAAAGCACTAGGGCTGTGCAAGAAATATGGGGTACCGATGCTCTTATAAACATAAACGCATCGGTGCCTTAATAGGAATAAAGCACTGGGAAAATCAATGATAACATGCACCGATGTGTTAAAAAAAAAACAGGACCAGTGCATGATGTCGAGAAGGCCCCGATGCGGACTTGTGAAAGAGAAGCACCAGTGCGCTTATAAATTGAATGCACCAATAAGATGTATTATTATTATAATATTTTTTTGGTTAAAATATTATTAATATCAATGCTTTTTCAATTTATGTCAGCACCGGTGCATGTTATAATTAAAGGCACCAATGATTTTTATCATTGAACACACCGATTATCATTTTCTCTTTTCAAAACCATCGACCTGTGACAGTGCACAATTATTGTTATTTTTTAATTCCATTGTTTATCAAAAAATTGACATATATCTTATAATAGTATTCATATAAATTAAATTTTGATTCGTGCATTTGGATATCATGTTTGGATTATCTTTTTATATCATCAGTGTTCACATCTCTTCATTATAATATTTAATCATCCATATATTTATTCAACGATGTAACATTTCACATGAACATTAGACAACACAAAAGAATAAAACAAAACATATTTTGTTATATATGAATAAGAGGCTCTTTGTCATACAAAACAAGACCCTTATTGGTAACCCCTTGTCTTTCAATTGGGATAGTACTATGTCCATTACATTAAACAAAATGTCTGATTTTAATAGACAATTATTTCAAAAAATACAAAAGCTTGCATTGATATCCAAATATATTGATCACTATTCTTCATTGGAACTGTTGTCAGACGTGCTCGAGCTACTTCCATGACTTGGGTTATTTGGTCGAATGTTTTGTTGATTGTCTCGATTGTTTTCCTCTTCTTCAAATGATTCCATCTACAAAAATAAAATAAAAAAGTGTAATGAGTGTATCTACATTGGTGAGAATAATAAAAATTGAAATAAATAATATACATGAATGTAAATTGAAAAACGACATACCATAGAAAGAATCGAGTTCTGAATGATACACATTTTTTCAAAACCAAATCTCATGCCTTCTGTCAACAACTCTTCTGTTGGCACATTTCCATACTTTGTTTCCTGCAGTTTTAATATACCCCATAATAAATTATAGATTTAATATAAAATATTTTTTTGTTTCATTAATTATAAAATGAGAGAACTAAAACAACATAGATACATACAAATTCCACAATTAATTTATGATATGCCAACATATACTCACAACCCTTACTTAGCCCAATATCAATCAATTCTTGCGATGACTCTTCTTTGTATGTTAGCACTTGTTTGAAGAAATTCAAGGATGGTTGTTGTAAAACAACTTAAAATATACAAAAATGAAATCTTAAGTTAATGTTATAAAGAAATAACAATTACTCACAAACTTTGCTATCAACCATTTTCTTCCTTGTTGTCCTGTTTTATGTGCTGAATGAGTTCCATATTGTTTTATTTTCTACAAAAAAGTACTTGAAAATTAATAATTAATGTTAAATTATTTATTTGTGTGTACCTAATAGAAAAATTAAATGATTCCCTACATTTGAAGCACGTTGTTGTTGAGATGGCTCCTCCTACGATGTAATTATGTCCATTTCTTTTACCATCTCCTTGTACACTTTTTTCGACATTCCTACTAGCATATTTTAGAAATCAGCTTGTTGATCCTTTGTGATTTTCATAATCTTCTTGAAAAAAGTAACATGACGATCAAATATTTTTATATTGATATATGAAAACTAAATATAACAATATTGATATTAATAAATTAGGAATGATTTGTAGTAATATCGTTGGCCCTTGACCAAGTTTTGGGAGATTCTTGGTCATATTGACCTATGTTGGGACTTTGACAGCCTGTCGAAGGAGGAGCGCAAGACGAAGCAGAGATCAAGGGATACCAACCCACTTTTGGGTCCTTTTTGGGTTTTTGGGGATAATATAATGGGATTGGGATGTCCGCCCATGGGTTTTACCCATGTTTAGGCCTATTTTGTAAAGTATAAATAGAAGGCTAGGCAATGTAGAAAGAAAACTAGTAGGCCGGTAAGCTACGTGCTAAAGGCTAAGTGCTAGTGTGGATTGTAAGGGCTTTGTGCATTCTGTGAAAGAATTGCAGAGCTGAGTGCAAGTCCTTGTGTGAGACTGAAGAAGGCTTTGTGTTGTAACGCAAGGAAGAAGGATCTAGTGGGCTACGCAAATCTTTTGTCCTGTGCGGAGTAAGGGTTTTGAGGCTCTGTGCTTGTAACCGATTGACTGAAGACTACAAAGAAGAAGAGTTGGTGGACGTAGCCCCAGGTTTGGGGTGAACCAAGTAGATCCTGTGTTATGATGCTTTGTGCTTTGTCCTATGTGATTTACATGTTATTTTCTAAGTGATTGGATGTATTTAGATAAATCTACTTATGCTTTGTGCTTATTAGATGTGAGAATGTTAGGTCTAATCTATATGGTTATATTTAGTGCTTGATTTACTTAATATGATATATTTTCCTATGCTAAGTGCTTGAATACAGTAGATTAGTGTGAGTACTATGAAGCTATGTTCTATTAGCGAAGTGGATATTTCTTGCATATTGAGGAACTGACGGTGTTGAGTGCTTTATTAAGTGTTAGAATCACAGATATGTGTCCCAGCTAAGGTTGCAAACACCTGAGTCTTGCAACCACCCCTGCCTCTACCTCGGATGAGACTTCATCTGCTTCGCAGGTGTTGCCGAAAGGGCCAATAGTTAGGGATTTTTTGGTCACTGTTGTAGCGTTGAACCCTGGGTCTGCCCCTGTGCCAACAAATGGTTTCATTGCCGGGACCTGAAACTGTGATTGCTGGGAACTGAGAAAGAAGAAGCTCTATGCAAAGATTCATCCTGAAATTGTGGAAGATCTGTGCATAGATCTGTGCCCTAGCGCACAATATTCTACTTGATTTATAAATCTTCGTGCTAAAAAAAGAAACCCGATATAAAGAAAGGAGATCGTATCTGAAGAAAAGAGGTAAGATCCAGAAGCTTTGTGCCCTAAGAAAGGTAAAAGTGGGAATTCTTGATTAAAAAGAGGTAAGATCTGTAAGTTCTGTGCTCTGATAAAGGTAAGAATAGTTAAAAGTTTTAGATCTAGAAGCTTTGTGCTCTGTAGAAGTAAGATAAGTAGAATTTTTTGTTTCTAGAGTACGGATCTAGGTATGATTGATAGGATCTGTCCTAGATTGAAAACTAGGGTATTAATAGATGAAAGAAGATTTGATATGAGTAGATCTAATAAGAATAGTGAACGATATGTTATACCTATGCATAGAAAGAATGTTTGGAATAACGAGTGGATGAAGGATCCTAGAAAGAATTTGTTGTAAGTTAGTTACCATGATCCTAGTGCGTAGTACAGAAGAGGCTAGGGATCATTTAAAAGAAAGAGAGGATTAACCCTCTATTACAGTTGTAGAAGACTGAGACATCTGGCTAAGGAATGCCTTGGTGGAAGACCTAGTTGCCTCTGTTGTAAGGCTCTAGACCATGAAGTATTAGATTTCCCTAGAATGATTGCTAAGATTGAAAGAATAAATATGAATCAAGAGAACCCTAAGGCAGATCCAAAAACTGAGATTATGGAAGAATGCCAGAAAGGATCTGAGCAAGCATTGCTACAGATGAAAGAAACCCTGAATAACCACCGACATGTCAGATTATCAGAGATCTTCAAAGGAAAAGAATGCATCGAAGCAAGAATAGGAGACTTCGACATTGACTGTGTTCTAGATGAGGAAACATAGGTGAATGTCATGACCGAGAGAACTTGGGAAGCTATAGGGAGGCCTGTTATGACTCCCTCATTAGGAGGAATAGGGTTATTTAGAGGAAAACTAGTAAACCTGTGTGGAAGGCTCGCCCAGATACCTATGACTGTCAATGGAAATTCAACGGAGGAAGATTTTGAGATTATTAAATTTGTTGAAGACCACGCCCCGTTTACCATGTTAATAGGAAAACCTTGGATTGACAGAGATCAAGCCAGACGAAAGAAAGAAGAAGAAGTCTTGGAGTAGAAGAAGCAAGAGTTGAAATATTTCATGACCAGAAGGATCACACACTTGATTGAAGAATAGGAGAATAGATCGAAGCTATTTAACACTAGAAACCCAGATGTCGAAGCTGCAAGAACATTAGACGACTCACAGGAGACTGAAGTACCTATCTTGGATAAAGAAGAGGTGTTACCCCTGAGTCCTAGGAGAGAATCTCAACAATGCGAAGTAACTAAGACCACAAAAGATAAGAATCAAAATGGAAAACAAACTACAGAGACGAAGCTCACTGGAAAGAAGGCTAGAAAGCAAAGTAAGAAGAGAGATATATTGCAGAAGGTTCCAAAGGGAACTTCACAGACAAAAAAATTGCAGAATTGGAGCTTTGCTGGGATATCCAAATAGCGACACATGGCACTTCCCCATGGAAAAGAAATATAGCTATTGGGGATAGTATAACCGTTCGATCGATGCTCCGAATGGGCAGAAAGGAAATAAAGGTTCATCATCAGACCGTTAGACCGTGCCATAATGGATCGAACAAGAGTTAATGGAGGCTTATAACCGTTGCAAGCGAACCGTTGTCAAGTTACCTATTTATCTCATCGTGCCATGCACCAAGAAGAATTTTGCTAACTGAGAATTTTGAGCCCATAGACTAAGTTTCTATTGTATACAATGATCATTCCGCTCTTGTTGATTATTATAGTGCAATATCTAAGCTAACTTGATCCGATATTATTAATCCCAAGCGTGGATGTCCGAAGAGCTCACCGCAGTTGAAGAATCAGTAACATAAGTACTCCTCGACTTGATGACTGAGAGAGTCATGTCGATGTCTGAAGGTATCTAGGCTTCATCTACAAGAGCCGTGAAAGAATCTCCATCCACTACTCAAGCTGGACCATCACGACCAACAGATGAAAAGTGAACTAAGCAAAGAGACGATCTCATGAATGCCAAGTTGATTCCGAGTATTTTACCTGCCTATCTACCACCCTTGAGCTTCGCAATCAATCGAGATAGTGTGCCCAGAGAATTTGAGTACGCTTTGGTCACTGCTTACCTCCTGAAAGGGATACGTGCAGTGCACGCAGACCAAGATAAGATCACAACGTTGAATTTTAGCGACTTCAACCTCGGCGACAGGATGGTATATAACATGCTCGCCCCACATAAGTATTTGACCAGGACCAAAGGAAAGAAATCAAAGATTGTTCCCCTATCATGGACCATGAACGTTGCGTAGTCCACACTGCTCAATGTCATGAAGATTCCTCACTTCAAAAGGCACAAAGAAGTGAATGCATGCGTCAAACTGCTATTGTCCTGCTACCATGGAAAATATTTATGGTTAAACCGTCGTATCACAGTGAATCCGACATTGATCAATCAGATCATAGGGCTAAGAATGCATCGCCTTGACCCTCAAGATTTCTACCCTGGAAAATCCATGGATCACGCTCTTGCACAGAATATTAAAGACACCTATGGAGATGTTGAGAAGGGAACACGAGGTTATAAGGTAGCCTCTATCCAGAGTGGAGCAATGCGCCTTGCCTATCAATTGATCGCAGGAAAGTTAGTTCGCAAGAACCGACCCACCCAAGTGACTAGATTTGTAGTTGACCTCGCAGGGAAGTGCGCAGAGGGTCTACAAATGAATTCGACGAAGTACCTCGTGAACCAGTTGGAACTGGACTGCAAGGAAGCGCAAGATCAGGGATTCGAATTCCACTTCAGCTGGCTTCTTATAATGATCGCTTTCATCACATGGGAGATGCCGGAAGGTGCAACCTTCCTGGACTTCGAGCCCTTTGAACCTTTGGTTGTGAAGTTCAGTACGTTATGGTACTCTAGCGACATGAACATGAAATGGTAGTCGAATTCCATGTTCCACACATATTACAACCAGTTGAAGACAACCATCCAGTCTGAGTTGCGTATAACCCCAAACACTCTCCATCCTTTCAGACCTTTAATGAAGTTCAGTGCAGACCCCCATTTCATCTATATCACAGCGCGAGTTGATGAACACAAGGAACAAATGCAGTCTTACTACAAGCTGACGAAGGAGGACTTGGAGGAGATCACCAAGGACTAGTCAGCGGACCTCCTCATTCCAGTAGACCCTGCAGAGATGTCTGACTTACACAGTCCAGAAGCAACACATGATACACCTAGACCTAGCAAGATAAAGAAGATCGAAGAGGTCCATGATTTAGATTGCGCATCCATGAGGACCTCTTCCATCTCAATAGAGCAAGGAGGAGATGGTAGAGAGATAGATGGTGCATAAGTTGAGAAGAAGAAAGGAGAGGTTACACTGCCTAGAGACGAGGAGGACCCCTTGAAGAAAAGGAAGGTTTCCCCTCTGAAACCTTCTTCTAGGAAGAAATCAAAAGAATCTATGACTAAAATGAAGACCACCCTCACCTCGGACGATTTCGAATTCATTGTCACAACACTGAATGATGCTTCACTGGAGATAGTAGGAAAGAAAGAAGCTCAGCAGGAAGATATATACAGTCGGATCAAGGTTGAACTCCAAGGGATGCAACATGCATTACAGTCTAGCCACACAGTTTCCACTACATCTCTGCCATTGGGACCACCAGAACTGGGAGATGAGCCAACTCAACTCTACCGGATCATTGATACAGTCGAAGCTCGCCTTCGATGAGAACAGGAGGAGACAACACAAGCCACCCAGGATTTAGCACAAGAAGAGGAAGACCTTATAGAGTAGCGCAGTACTGTAGAATGAGAGAAGCTTTCCCTCCAGGTAAAGTTCGATGAATAAAAATCTCAGATGCATAAAGAAAAGGACCAGTTTCTCACAGAGCAACTTGAATTAAAGGAAAGCTTCACCAGAGCACTTCGCTCTGTGACAGTCATCGAAGTAAAGGCTGAAGAGAGAGTTCCACAACAGGTGGAAAAACTCGAAGATGTAATTTAGCAATTACAACAACACATAGCAGACTTGGAACTCCGCACTATGCCCAAGACCCCTCAAGATGTAAGAGACCAAAGGGAAGCAACTTCCAGCAGCGCAGTTGAAAAACTAAAAGCTCTTGCCTTGGAGTGCAAGAAGTTGAGTAACCGCAATGCCCAAACATATGAAAACCTCATTGAGAACCTAGAGTTACAGGTGTTGGAGTCGCAGCTCCAAGAAGAAAAGAAACATGCAGACACACTACAGGCGTAGCTGAAATCTCTATTAGTTGTAGACAGAATGAAGAGGTCTCATGAGCAACGCACAACCCAAAAACATATCCATATGATCCAGAGAAAAGTTATGGAAGTTAATCAATGACTCCAACCTATGCAAGATAAGGCATGTCAGTTGTTTACAGAGGTTGAAAGCTGAGGAGAAGAGCTAGAACAAGTCGTTAATGCAACAAAACAACGCCTAGAAGGGCCAGTAAATGACACAGTGATACAGGAGTTCACCGAGCGAGAGGATGTTGCAGAGCAGCAGGTTGTATAATCTCGAGCCAAGCTTGAGGCCTTCGAAGCAGAATTGATCAGACTAGAGTGACTCAGGATGAGTCACAGGTGAGAGTTGGGGGCCTGTTGGCCCTTGAACAAGTTTTGGGAGATTCTTGGTCATATTGACCTATGTTGGGACTTCGACAGCCTGTCGAAGGAGGAGCGGAAGACGAAGCGGAGATTAAGGGATATCGGCCTACTTTTGGTTCCTTTTTGGGTTTTGGGGGATAATGTAAAGGGATTGGGATGTAGGCCCATGGGTTTCACCCATGTTTAGGCCTATTTTGTAAAGTATAAATAGAAGGCTAGGCAATGTAGAAAGAAAACTAGTAGGTCGGTAAGCTAAGTGCTAAAGGCTAAGTGCTAGTGTGGATTATAAGGGCTTTGTGCATTCTATGTAAGACTTACAGAGCTGAGTGAAAGTCCTTGTGCGAGACTATAGAAGGATTTGTGCTGTAATGCAAAGAAGAAGGATCTAGCGGGCTACACAAATCTTATGTTCTGTGCATAGTAAGGGTTTTGAGGGTCTGTGCTTGTAACCAATTGAATGAAGACTACAAAGAAGAAGAGTTGGTGGACGTAGCCCCAGGGTGGGGGTGAACCATGTAGATCCTGTGTTATGATGCTTTGTGCTTTGTCCTGTGTGATTTACATGTTTTTTGCTAAGTGCTTGGATGTATTTAGATAAATCTACTTATTCTTTGTGCTTATTAGATGTGAGAATGTTAGGTCTAATCTATATGGTTATATTTAGTGCTTGATCTACTCGATTTGATATATTTTCCTATGCTAAGTTCTTGAATACAGTAGATTAGTGTGATTACTGCGAACCTCTGTTCTATTAGCGAAGTGGATATTGCTTGCATATTGAGGAACTGACGGTGCTGAGTGTTTTATTAAGTGTTAGAATCACATATCTGTGCCCATCTAAGGTTGCAAATACCTGAGTCTTGCAACAACCCCTGCCTCTACCTCGGGTGAGACTTCATCTGCTTCGCAAGTGTTGCTGAAAGGGCCAATAGTTAGGGCTTTGTTGGTGCGATGTTGTAGCGTTGAACCCTGGGTCTGCCCCTGTGCCAACAAATGGTTCCGTTGCCGGGACCTGAAACTGTGATTGCTAGAAACTGAGAAAGAAGAAGCTCTATGCAAAGATTCATCCTGAAATTGTGGAAGATCTGTGCGTAGATATGTGCCCTAGTGTGAAGTATTCTACTTGATTTATAAAGCTATGTGCTAAATACAGAAGCCCGATATGAAGAAAGGAGACCGGATCTAAAGAAAAGAGGTAATATCCAGAAGCTTTGTCCCTAAGAAAGGTAAAAGTGGGAATTATTGATTAAAAAGAGGCAAGATCTGTAAGCTCTGTGCTCTGATAAAGGTAAGACTAGATAAAAGTTTTAGATCTGGAAGCTTTGTTCTCTGTAGAAGTAAGATAAGTAGAAATTTTTGTTTCTAGAGTATGGATCTAGGTATGATTGATAGGATCTGTCCTAGCTTGAAAACTAGGGTATTAATAGATGAAAGAAGATTTGATATAAGTAGATTTGATAAGAATAGTGAACGATATGTTATACCTATGCATAGGAATAATGTTTAGGAATAATGAGTGGATGTAGGATCCTAGAAATAATTTGTTGTAGATTAGCTACCATGATCCTAGTGCACAGTAAAAAAGAGGTTGGGGATCATTTAAAATAAAGAGAGGATTAACCCTCTGTTACAGTTGTAGAAGACCGAGACATATCGGTAAGGAATTCTCTGGTGGAAGACCTAGTTGCGTATGTTGTAAGGCTCTAGACCATGAAGTATTGGATTTCCCTAGAATGATTTCTAAGCTTGAAAGAATAAATCTGAATCAAGAGAACCTTAAGGCAGATCCAAAAAATGAGATTATGGAAGAATACCAGAAAGGATCTGAGCAAGCATTGCTACAGATGAAAGAAACCCTGAATAACCACCGACATGTCATATTATCAGAGATCTTCAATGTAAAAGAATGCCTCGAAGAAAGAATATGAGACTTCGACATTGACTGTGTTCTAGATGAGGAAACACACATGAATGTCATGACTGAGAGAACTTGGGAAGCTATAGGGAGGCCTGCTATGACTCCCTCATTTGGAGGAATAGGGTTATCCAGAGAAAAAATGGTAAACCTGTGTGGAAGGCTCGCCCAGATACCTATGACTGTCAATGGAACTTCAATAGAGGAAGATTTTGAGATTATTAAATTTGTTGAAGACCGTGCCCCATTTACCATGTTAATAGGAAAACCTTGGATTGATAGAGATCAATACAAACGAAAGAAAGAAGAAGAAGTCTTGGAGCAGAAGAAACAAGAGTTAAAATATTTCATGACTAGAAGGATCACACACTTGATCGAAGAACAGGAGAACAAATCAAAGCTATTTAACACTAGAAACCCACATGTTCAAGCTATAAGAACATTAGAAGACTCAAAGGAGACTGAAGTACCTATATCAGATAAGGAAGAGGTGTTATCCCTGAGTACTAGGAGATAATCTCAACAACGCGAAGTAACTAAGACCACAAAAGATAAGAATCAGAATGGAAAATGAAATACCGAGACGAAGCTCACTGGAAAGAAGGCTAGAAAGAAAAGTAAGAAGAGAGCTAAGTTGCAGAAGGTTCTAGAGGGAACTTCAGAGATAGAAAATTTGCAGAATTGGAAATTCGCCAGGATATCAGAACAATGACACATGGCACTTCGCCATGGCGAAGCAATATAGCCATTTGGGATAGTATAACCATTCGATCGATGCTCCGAATGGGAAGAAAGGAAATAAAGGTTCATCATCAGACCATTAGAACGTGCCATAACGGATCGAACAAGAGTTAATGGAGGCTCATAACCGTTGCAAGAGAACCGTTGTCAAGTTACCTATTTATCTCATCGTGTCATGCACCAAGAACACTTTTGCTAACTGAGAATTTTGAGCCCATAGACTAAGTTGCTATTGTATACAGTGATCATTGTGCTCTTGTTGATTATTATAGTGCAATATCTAAGCTAACGTGACCCAATATTATTAATCCCGAGCGCGGATGTCTGACGAGCTCACCGCAATTGAAGAATCAGTAACATAAGTACTCCTCGATTTGATGACTGAGAGAGTCATGTCGATGTCTAAAGGTATCTAGGATTCATCTACAAGAGCTGTGCAAACATCTCCATCCACTGCTCAAGCCGGACCATCGCGACCAGTAGATGAAAAATGAACTAAGCATAGAGACAATCTCACGAATTCCAAGATGATTTTGAGTATTTTACCTACCTATCTACCACCCCTGAGCAACACAATCAATCGAGACAGTGTGCCCAGAGAGTTTGAGTACACTTTGGTCACTACGTACCTCTTGAAAGGGATAAGCGCAGTGTGCGCAGACCAAGATAATATCACAGCGTTGTAGTTTAGCGACTTCAACCTCGACGACAAGAAGGTATATAACATGCTCGCCCCACATAAGTATCTGACTAGGAACAAAGGAAAGAACTCGAATATCTTTCCCTAGTCATGGACCATGAACCTCGCACAGTCCACACTGCTCAATGTCATGAAGATTCCTCACTTCGGAAGGCACCAAGAAGTGAACGCATGCGTCAAATTGCTATTGTCCTGCTATCATGGTGGATATTTATGGTTAAACCACCGTATCACAGTGGATCTGATGTTGATCAATCAGATCACAGGGCTAAGCATGCAAGGCCTTGATCCATAGGATTTCTACCTTGGAAAATCCATGGATTGCACTCTTGCACATAAGATTAAAGACACCTATGGAGATGTTGAGAAGGGAACACAAGGTTATAAGGTAGCCTCTATATAGAGTGGCGCAATGCACCTTTCCTGTCAATTGATTGCAGGAAATTTATTTCACAAGAACCGACCCACCCAAGTGACTGGATTTGTAGTCAAACTCGCAGGAAAGTGCGTGGAGGGCCTACAAATGAATTGGGCGAAGTACCTCGTGAATAGATTGGAACTGGACTGCAAGGAAGTGCAAGATCAGGGATACAAATTCCACTTTAGTTGGCTTCTTATACTGATCTCTTTCATCGCATGGGAGATGTCGGAAGGTGTGACCTCCCCAGACATTGATCCCTTTGAACCTCTGGTCGCAAAGTTCAGTACATTATGGTACTCTAGCGACATGAACAAGCAATGACAGTCGAATGTCGTGTTCCACACATATTACAACCAGTTGAATATAACCATCCAGTCTGAGCCACGTATAACCCCAAACACTCTCCACCATTTCATACCTTTAATGAAGTTCAGTGTGGACCACCATTTCATCTATATCACAGCGCGAGTTGACAAACACAAGGAACATTTGTAGTCTTACTACAAGATGATGGAGGAGGCCTTGGAGGAGATCACCAAGGACTGGTCGACGGACCTCCTCATTCTAGAAGACCTTTCGGAGATGTCTAACTTAGACAGTCTAGAAGCCGCGCATGATACACC
Source organism: Picea sitchensis (assembly GCA_010110895.2). Lineage (NCBI taxonomy): Eukaryota > Viridiplantae > Streptophyta > Pinopsida > Pinales > Pinaceae > Picea > Picea sitchensis. Next base: position 46,672 of record SNQJ01S0051058.1, read on the forward strand.
TAGACCTAGCAAGATAAAGAATATCAAAGAGGTCCATGATTTAGACAACGCATCCGTGAAGACTAATTCCATCTCAATAGAGAAAGGAGGAGACGGAAGAGAGATAAATGGTGCAGAATTTGAGCAGAAGAAAGGTGAGGTTACACCTCCAAGAGACGAGGAGGACCCCTCAAAGAAAAGGAATTTTTCCCCTCTGAAATCTTCTTCTAGGAAGAAATCAAAATCATCTATGACTAAAATGCAGACCACCCTCACCTTGGACGATTTTGACTTCATCGTCCCAGCGCTGAACGATGCTTTGCTGGAGATAGCAGAAAAGTAAGAAGCTCAAAAGGAAGAGATATATAGTCGGATCAAGGTTGAACTCCAAGGGATGCAACAAGCATTACAATCCAGCCCCACAGTTTCCACTACGCCTCCACCATTGGGAACACCAGAATTGGGAAATGAGCCAGCTCAACTCCATCGGATCATTGATACAGTCAAAGCTTTCCTTTGACGATCATAGGAGGAGACAACGCAAGCCACCCAGGCTTTAGCACAAGCACGGGAAGAGCTTCTAGAGCAACATAGTACTACAGAACAAGAGAAGCTCTCCCTCTAGGTAAAGTTCGATGAAGAAAAATATTAGCTGCATAAAAAAAAGGACTAGTTGCTCGCAGAGCAACTCGAAGTAAAGGAAAGCTTCACCAGAGCACTTCGCTCTGTGACAGTCGTCGAAGTAAAGGATGAAGAGAGATTTTCAAAGAAGGTGGAACAAATCGAAGACGTAATTCAACAATTACAACAACACATAGCAGAATTGGAACTTCGCACTGTGCCCGAGACCCCTCAAGATGTAAGAGACCAAAGGGAAGCAACTTCCCGCAGCGCAGTTGACAGACTAAAAACTCTTTCCTTGGAGTGAAAGTTGCTGAGTAACCGCAATACCCAAACATATGAAAACCTCACTGAGAACCCAGAGTTACAATGTTGGAGTTGCAGCTCTAGGAAGCAAAGAAGCATGCAAACACACTACAGGCATAGCTAAAAGCTCTGTCAGTTGTAGACAGAATGAAGAGGTCTCATGAGCAACACACTGCCCAACAACAAATCCATACGATCTAGAGAAAAGTTATGGAAGTTAATCAATGACTCCAACCTGTGAAAGATAAGGTATGCCAACTGTTTATAGAGGATGAAAGATGAGGAGAAGATATAGAACAGGTCATTAACGAAATAAAACAACACCTAGAAGGGCAAGTGTATGACATAGTGATCCGGGAGTTCACCGAGAAAGATGCCGTCGCACAACAACAATGCGAAGAAACTTGAGCCAAGTTTGAGGCCTTCAAAGTAGAACTGTTTAGACCAGAGTGACTCGGGATGGGTCACATGTGAGTGTTGGGGGCCTGTTGGCCCTTGACCAAGTTTTGGAAGATTCTTGGTCATATTGACCTATGTTGGGACTTCAACAACCTGTCGAAGGAGGAGCACAAGACGAAGCAGAGATCAAGGGATCTCGACCCACTTTTGGTTCCTTTTTGGGTTTTTGGGGATAATGTAACAGGATTGGGATGTCGACCCATGGGTTTTACCCATGTTTAGGCCTATTTTGTAAAGTATAAATAGAAGGCTAGGCAATGTAGAAAGAAAACTAGTAGGCCAGTAAGCTAAGTGCTAAAGGCTAAGTGCTAGTGTGGATTGTAAGGGCTTTGTGCATTCTGTGTAAGACTTACGAAGCTGAGTGCAATTCCTTGTGCGAGACTGTAGAAGGCTTTGTGCTGTAATGCAAGGAAGAAGGATCTAGCAGGCTGCACAAATCTTCGGTCCTGTGCAGAGTAAGGGTTTTGAGGCTCTGTGCTTGTAACTGATTGACTGAAGACTATAAAGAAGAAGAGTTGGTGGACGTAGCCCTAGGGTTGGGGTGAACCACATAGATCCTGTGTTATGATTCTTTGTGCTTTGTCCTATGTGATTTACATGTTATTTTCTAAGTGCTTGGATGTATTTAGATAAATCTACTTATGCTTTGTGCTTATTATATGTGAGAATGTTAGGTCAAATCTATATGGTTATATTTAGTGCTTGATCTACTCGTTATGATCTATTTTCCTATGGTAAGTGCTTGAATACAGTAGATTAGTGTGAGTATTGCGAAGCTCTATTCTATTAGCGAAGTGGATATTGCTTGCATATTGAGGAACTGATGGTGCTGAGTGCTTTATTAAGTGTTAGAATCATAGATCTGTGTCCCAACTAAGGTTGAAAACACCTGATTCTTGCAACCACCCCTTCCTCTACCTCGGGTGAGACTTCATCTTCTTCGCAGGTGTTGCAGAAAGGGCCGGTAGTTAGGGCTTTGTTGGTGTGCTGTTGTAGCGTTGAACCCTGGGTCTGCCCCTGTGCCAACAAATGGTTCCATTGCTGGGTCCTGAAACTGTGATTGCTGGGAAGTGAGAAAGAAGAAGCTCTGTGCAAATATTCATCCTGAAATTGTGCAATCTCTATGTGTATATCTATGCCCTAGCGCACAGTATTTTACTTTATTTATAAATCTCTGTACTAAAGAAAGAAGCCCGATCTGAAGAAAGGATATCGGATCTGAAGAAAAGAGGTAAGATATGGAAGCTTTGTGCCCTAAGAAAGGTAAAAGTGGGAATTCTTGATTAAAAAGAGGTAAGATATATAAGATCTTTGCTCTGATAAAGGTAAGAATAGTTAAAAGTTTTAGATCTGGAAGCTTTGTGCTCTGTAGAAGTAAGATAAGTAGAATTTTTTGTTTCTAGAGTATGGATCTAGGTATGATTGATAGGATCTGTCCTAGCTTGAAAACTAGGGTATTAATAGATGAAAGAAGATTTGATATGAGTAGATCTGATAAGAA
>SNQJ01S0051058.1:53739-70492 GCA_010110895.2 Picea sitchensis
TAAAAATTATAAAAGATGTAAATGATGATGAATTGTTCCTTAGCTCCTCTGGAGTGGTGCTGGAAGTTAATGAAAGGGGGAAACACTTTTACAAAACTATGAGGCATATAGTGGAATGAACGTATAGATGTATTTTCCACTTAAAACACAAAAACCAACCCAATGATTTGGAGAACTAGGTTATATCTAAACTATAAGAAGTGTTTCCCAAGCAATGGTCAATGAGACCTGTCATACTTGCAATAGAAAAAACATACAACAACAAAAATGAATCATTCAAAAAGTAATATTCCTAAAAATGATTTTCTAGAATATGTATATATTTGTTGGCACAGGGGCAAACCCAGGGTTCAACGCTACAACAACACACCAACAAAGCCCTAACTACCGATCCTTTCGGCAACACTTGCGAAGTAGATGAAGTCTCACCTGAGGTAGAGGCAGGGGTGGTTGTAAGACTCATGTGTTTGCAACCTTAGCTGGGACACATATATGTGATTCTAACACTTAATAAAGAACTCAACACCGTCAGTTCCTCAATATGAAAGCAATATCCACTTCGCTAATAGAACAAAGCTTCACAGTACTCACACTAATCTATTGTATTCAAGCACTTAGCATAGGAAAATAGATCAGACCGAGTAGATCAAGAACTAAATATAACCATATAGATTAGACCTAACATTCTCACATCTAATAAGCACAAATCATAAGTAGATTTATCCAAACACATCCAAGCACTTAGAAAATAACATGTAAATCACATAGGACAAAGCACAAAGCATCATAACATAGGATCTACGTGGTTCACCCCCACCCTGGGGCTACGTCCACCAACTCTTCTTCTTTATAGTCTTCAGTCAATCGGTTACAAGCATAGAGCCTCAAAACCCTTACCCCGCATAGGACAGAAGATTTGTGCAGCCCACTAGATCCTTCTTCCTTGTGTTATAGCACAAATCCTTCTACAGTCTCGCACAAGGACTTTCACTCAGCTTTTTAAGTCTTACACGGAATGAAAAAATCCCTTACAATCCACACTAGAACTTAGCCATGGGCCGACATCCAAATCCCATTACATTGTCCCCAAAAACCCAAAAAGGAACCAAAAGTGGGCTGAGATCCCTTGATCTCTGCTTCGTCTTGCACTCCTCCTTTGACAGGTTGTCGAAGTCCCAACATAGGTCAATATGACCAAGAATCTCCCAAAACTTGGTCAAGGGCCAACAAGCCCCCAACACTCACATGTGACTCATCCCGAGTCACTCTGGTCTGATCAGTTCTACTTCGAAGGCCTCGATCTTGGCTCAAGCTACTTCAACCTATTGTTTTGCGACGGCCTCTTGCTCAGTGAACTCCTGGATCACTGCATCATTTATTGGCCCTTCTAGGTAATGTTCTATTGCGTTAACGACCTGTTCTAGCTCTGCTCCTCGGATTTCAACCTCTGTAAACGACTGACATGCCTTATCTTTCACAGGTTGGATTTGTTGATTAACTTCCATAACTTTTATTTGGATCGTATGGATCTGCTGCTAGGTTGTGCGTTGCTCATGAGACCTCTTCATTCTGCCTATAACTGACAGAGATTTCATCTGTGCCTGTAGTATGTCTGCATGCTTCTTTTCTTCCTGGAGTTGTGACTCCAATGCCTGTAACTCTGGGTTCTCAGTGAGGTTTTCATATGTTTGGGCAGGTTTTCATATGTTTGGGCACTGCGGTTACTTAGCTTCTTGCACTCCAAGGTAAGATCTTTTAGTCTATCAACTGCACTGTGGGCAGTTGCTTCCCTTTGGTCTCTTACATCTTCAGGGGTCTCGGGCACAGTACGGAGTTCCAAGTCTACTATGCGTTGTTGTAATTGTTGAATTATGTCTTCGAGTTGTTCCACCTACTGTGGAACTCTCTCTTCATCCTTTACTTTGACGACTGTCACAGAACGAAGTTCTCTGGTGAGGCTTTCCTTTACTTCGAGTTTCTCTTTGAGCAACTGGTCCTTTTCTTTATGCAGCTGCGATTTTTCTTCATCGAACTTTACCTGGAGGGAGAGATTCTCTCATTCTACAGAAATGTTCTTCTCTAGAAGGTCTTCATGTGCTTGTGCTAAAGCCTGGGTGGCTTGCGTTATCTCCTCCTATGCTCGTCGAAGACGAACTTCAACTGTATTAGTGATTCAGTGGAGTTGAGCTGGCTCATCTCCCAGTTCTGGTGTTCCCAATGGCGAAGGTACAAAGGAAACTGTGCAGATGGACTGCAATGTCTGTTGCATCCCTTGGAGTTCAACCTTGATCCGACTGTATATATATCTTCCTGCTGAGCTTCTTGATTTTTTGTTATCTCCAACGAAGCATTGTTCAGTGTTGTGACGATGAATTCGAAATTGTCCGAGGTGAGGGTGGTATTCATTTTAGTCATAGATGCTTTTGATTTCTTCCTAGAAGAAGGTTTCAGAGGGGAAACCTTCCTTTTCTTCGATGGGTCCTCCTCGTCTCTAGGCAGTGTAACCTCGCCTTTCTTCTGCTCAACTTTTTTTCCATCTATCTCTTCGCCATCTCCTCCTTGCTCTACTGATATGGAAGCGGTATTCACGGATGTGTTGTCTAAATAATGGACCTCTTCGGTCTTCTTTATCTTGCTAGGTCTAGGTGTATCATGTGTTGCTTCTGGACTGTCTAAGTTGAACATCTCCGTAGGGTATTCTAGAATGAGGAGGTTCGTCGACCAGTCCTTGGTGATCTCCTCCAAGTCCTCATAGGTCAGCTTGTAGTAAGACTACAGTTGTCCCTTGTGTTCGTCAACTCGCGTTGTGATATAGATGAAATGGTGGTCTGCACTGAACTTCATTAAAGGTTTGAAACGGTGGAGAGTGTTCAGGGTTATACGTGGCTCAGACTGGATGGTTGTCCTTAACTGGTTGTAATATGTGTGGAACATTGTATTCCACTGTCATTGCTTATTCATGTCGCTAGAGTACCATAGCATACTGAAATTCGCGGCTAGAGGTTCAAAGGGCTCGATGTCCGGGAAGGTCGCACCTTCCGGCATCTCCTATGCAATGAAAGCGATTAGTATAAGAAACCAGCTGAAGTGGAATTCATATCTCTGATATTGCACTTTCTTGCAGTCCAATTCCAAATGGTTCACGAGGTACTTCGCCCGATTCATTTGTAGGCCCTCCACGCACTTCCCTGCGAGGTTGACTACAAATCCAGTCACTTGGGTGGGTCGGTTCTTGCGAACTAACTTTCCTGCGATCAATTGACAGGAAAGGTGTATGATGTCGCTCTAGATAGAGGCTACCTTATAACCTCATGTTCCCTTCTAAACATCTCCATAGGTGTCTTTAATCTTTTTCACAAGAGCACGATCCATGGATTTTCCAGGGTAGAAATCATGTGGGTCAAGGCATTCCATGCTTACCCCTGTGATCTGATTGATCAACATCGAATCCACTGTGATACGACGGTTTAACCATAAATATCTGCCATAGTAGCAAGACAATAGAAGTTTGACGCATGCATTCACTTCTTGGTGCCTTTCGAAGTGATGAATCTTCATGACATTGAGCAGTGTGGACTGCGCGAGGTTCATGGTCCATGACTAGGGAATGATCTTCGAGTTCTTTCCTTTGGTCCTGGTCAGATACTTATGTGGGGTGAGCATGTTATATACCTTCCTATCGTCGAGGTTGAATTTTCTAAACTTCAATGCCGTGATCTTGTATTGGTCTGTGTGCACTACATGTATCCCTTTCGGGAGGTACGCAGTGACCAAAGCGTACTCAAAATTTCTAGTCACACTGTCTCGATTAATTGTGTTGCTCAGGGGTGGTAGATAGGCAGGTAAAATACTCAAAATGATCTTGGCATTCGTGAGATCGTCTATGTGCTTACTTCACTTTTCATCTGTTGGTCACGATGATCCAGCTTGAGCAGTGGATGGAGATGCTTGCATGGCTCTTGTAGATGAAGCCTGGATACCTTCAGACATCAACATGACTCTCTCATTCATCAAGTCGAGGAGTACTTATGTTACTGATTCTTCAACTGCGGTGATCTCATCGGACATCCGCGCTCAGGATTAATAATATCGGGTCAAGTTAGCTTAGATATTGCACTATAATAATCAACAACAACACAATGATCACTATATACAATAGCAACTTAGTCTATGGGCTCAAAATTATTAGTTATCAAAAGTGTTATCGGTACATGGCGCAATGAGATAAATAGGTAACTTGACAATGGTTCACTTGCAACGGTTATGAGCCTCCATTAAATCTTGTTCAATCTGTTATGGCGCGGTCTAACGGTCTGATGATGAACCTTTATTACCTTTCTGCCCATTCACACCATCGATCAAATGATTATACTATCCCCAATGGCTATATTGCTTCGCCGTGGCGAAGTGCCATGTGTTGTTGTTCTGATATCGCAGCGAAGATCCAATTCTACAAATTTTTTGTCTGCGAAGTTCCCCCTGGAACCTTCTGCAACTTAGCCCTCTTCTTACTTTGCTTTCTAGCCTTCTTTCTAGTGAGCTTCGTCTCGGTAGTTCGTTTTCCATTCTGATTCTTATATTCTGTGGTCTTAGTTACTTCGCGTTGTTGATATTTTCTCCTAGGACTCAGGGGTAACACCACTTCTTTATCTGAGATAGGTACTTCAATCTCCTGTGAGTCTTCTAATGTTCTTGCAGCTTGGACATCTGGGTTTCTAGTGTTAAATAGATTCTATTTGTTCTCCTATTCTCGATCAAGTGTGTGATCCTTCTAGTCATGAAATATTTTAACTCTTGTTTCTTCTGCTCCAAGACTTCTTCTTCTTTCTTTCGTCTGTCTTGATCTCTGTCAATCCAAGGTTTTCCTATTAACATGGTAAACAGGGCACGGTCTTCAACAAATTTAATAATCTCAAAATCTTCCTCCGTCGAAGTTCCATTGACAGTCATAGGTATCTGGGCGAGCCTTCCACTAGAGTTTACCAGTTTTCCTCTGAATAACCCTATTCCTCCTAATGAGGGAGTCATAGCAGGCCTCCCTATAGCTTCCCAAGTTCTCTCGATCATGACATTCACCTGTGTTTCCCCATCTAGAACACAGTCAATGTCGAAGTCTCCTATTCTTTCTTCGATTCATTATTTTCGTTTGAAGATCTCTGATAATCTGACATGTCGGTGGTTATTCAGGGTTTCTTTCATCTGTAGTAATTCTTGCTCAGATCCTTTCTTGTATTCTTCCATAATCTTAGTTTATGGATCTTCCTTAGGGTTCTCTTGATTCATATTTATTCTTTCAAGCTTAGAAATCATTCTAGGGAAATCCAATACTTCATGGTATAGAGCCTTACAACAGAGGCAACTAGGTCTTCCACCAGGGCATTCCTTAGCCAGATGTCTCGGTCTTCTGCAACTGTAACAGAGGGTTAATCCTCTCTTTCTTTTAAATGATCCCTAGCCTCTTTTGTACTGCGCACTAGGATCATGGTAGCTAACCTGCAACAAATTCTTTCTAGGATCCTACATCCACTCGTTAGTCCAAACATTATTTCTATGCATAGGTATAACATATCGTTCACTATTCTTATCAGATCTACTCATATCAAATCTTCTTTCATCTATTAATACCCTAGTTTTCAAGCTAGGACAGATCCTATCAATCATACCTAGATCCATACTCTAGAAACAAAAAATTCTACTTATCTTACTTCTACAGAGCACAAATCTTCCAGATCTAAAACTTTGAACTATTCTTACCTTTATCAGAGCACAGATCTTATAGATCTTACCTCTTTTTAATCAAGAATTCCCACTTTTACCTTTCTTAGGGCACAAAGCTTCCATATCTTACCTCTTTTCTTTAGATCCGATATCCTTTCTTCAGATCAGGCTTCTTTCTTTAGTACAGAGTTTTATAAATAAAGTAGAATACTATGCGCTAGGGCATAGATCTACGCATAGAGATTGCACAATTTCAGGATGAATATTTGCACAGAGCTTTTTCTTTCTCAGTTCCCAGCAATCACAGTTTCAGGACCCAACAATGGAACCATCTGTTGGCACAGGGGCAGACCCAGGGTTCAAGCTACAACAACGCACCAACAAAGCCCTAACTACCGGCCCTTTCTGCAACACCTACGAAGAAGATGAAGTCTCACCCGAGGTAGAGGAAGGGGTGGTTACAAGACTCGGGTGTTTTCAACCTTAGTTGGGACACAGATCTATGATTCTAACACTTAATAAAGCACTCAGCACCATTAGTTCCTCAATATGCAAGCAATATCCACTTCGCTAATAGAATAGAGCTTCGCAATACTCACACTAATCTACTGTATTCAAGCACTTACCATAGGAAAATAGATCATAACGAGTAGATCAAGCACTAAATATAACCATATAGATTAGACCTAACATTCTCACATATAATAAGCACAAAGCATAAGTAGATTTATCTAAATACATCCAAGCACTTAGAAAATAACATGTAAATCACATAGGACAAAGCACAAAGCATCATAACACAGGATCTACGTGGTTCACCCCAACCCTGGGGCTACGTCCACCAACTCTTCTTCTTTATAGTCTTCAGTCAATCAGTTACAAGCACAGAGCCTCAAAACCCTTACTCCGCACAGGATCGAAGATCTGTGCAGCCTGCTAGATCCTTCTTCCTTGCATTACAGCACAAAGCCTTTTACAGTCTCGCACAAGGACTTGCACTCAACTCCATAAGTCTTACACAGAATGCACAATACCCTTACAATCCACACTAGCACTTAGCCTTTAGCACTTAGCTTACTGGCCTACTAGTTTTCTTTCTACATTGCCTAGCCTTCTATTTATACTTTACAAAATAGGCCTAAACATGGGTAAAACCCATGGGCCGACATCCCAATCCTGTTACATTATCCCCAAAAACCCAAAAAGGAACCAAAAGTGGGTCGAGATCCCTTGATCTCTGCTTCATCTTGTGCTCCTCCTTCGACAGGCTGTTGAAGTCCCAACATAGGTCAATATGACCAAGAATCTTCCAAAACTTGGTTAAGGGCCAGCAAGCCCCCAACACTCACCTGTGACCCATCCTGAGTCACTCTGGTCTAAACAGTTCTACTTTGAAGGCCTCAAACTTGGCTCAAGTTGCTTCACATTGTTGTTGTGCGACGGTCTCTTGCTCAGTGAACTCCCGGATCACTATGTCATACACTGGCCCTTCTAGGTGTTGTTTTGTTGTGTTAATGACCCGTTCTAGATCTTCTCCTCAGCTTTCATCCTCTGTAAACAGTTGACATACCTTATCTTTAACAGGTTGGAGTCATTGATTAACCTCCATAACTTTTCTCTAGATCGTATGGATTTTTTGTTGGGCAGTGCGTTTCTCATGAGACCTCTTCATTCTGTCTACAACTGACAGAGCTTTTAGCTATGCTTGTAGTGTGTTTGCATGCTTCTTTGATTCCTAGAGCTGCGACTTCAGCACTGTAACTCTGGGTTCTCAGTGAGGTTTTCATATGTTTGGGTATTGCGGTTACTCGACAACTTTCACTCCAAGGCAAGAGTTTTTAGTCTGTCAACTGCGCTGCGGGAAGTTGCTTCCCTTTGGTCTCTTACATCTTGAGGGGTCTCGGGCACAGTGCGGAGTTCCAATTCTGCTATGTGTTGTTGTAATTGTTGAATTATGTCTTTGATTTGTTCCACCTGCTTTGAAAATCTCTCTTCATCCTTTACTTCAACGACTGTCACAGAGTGAAGTGCTCTGGTGAAGCTTTCCTTTACTTCGAGTTGCTCTGTGAGTAACTGGTCCTTTTTTTTATGCAGCTAATATTTTTCTTCATTGAACTTTACCTGGAGGGAGAGCTTCTCTTGTTCTGCAGTACTGCACTGCTCTAGAAGCTCTTCCCGTGCTTGTGCTAAAGCCTGGGTGGATTGTGTTGTCTCCTCCTATGATCGTCAAAGGAAAGCTTCGACTGTATCAGCGATCCGATGGAGTTGAGCTGGCTCATCTCCCAATTCTGGTGTTCCCAATGGTGGAGGCGTAGTGGAAACTGTGGGGCTAGATTGTAATTCCTGCTGCATCCCTTGGAGTTCAACCTTGATCCGACTATATATCTCTTCCTTTTGAGCTTCTTACTTTTCTGCTATCTCCAGCAAAGCATCGTTCAGCACTGGGACGATGAAGTCAAAATTGTCCAAGGTGAGGGTGGTCTGCATTTTAGTCATAGATGATTTTGATTTCTTCCTAGAAGAATATTTCGGAGGGGAAAAAATCCTTTTCTTTGAGGGGTCCTCCTCGTCTCTTGGAGGTGTAACCTCACCTTTCTTCTGCTCAAATTCTGCACCATCTATCTCTCTGCCATCTCCTCCTTTCTCTATTGAGATGGAAGCAGTCTTCACGGATGCACTGTCTAAATCATGGACCTCTTCGATATTCTTTATCTTGCTAGGTCTAGGTGTATCATGCACTGCTTCTAGACTGTCTAAGTCAGACATCTCCGAAAGGTCTGCTAGAATGAGGAGGTCTGTCAACCAGTCCTTGGTGATATCCTCCAAGTCCTCCTCCATCATCTTGTAGTAAGACTGCAAATGTTCCTTGTGTTTGTCAACTCGCGCTGTGATATAGATGAAATGGCGGTCCACACTGAACTTCATTAAAGGTCTGAAACGGTGGAGAGTGTTTGGGGTTATACGTGGCTCAGACTGGATGGTTATCTTCAACTGGTTGTAATATGTGTGGAACACGGCATTCGATTGCCATTGCTTGTTCATGTCGCTAGAGTACCATAATGTACTGAACTTCACGACCAGAGGTTCAAAGGGATCAATGTCTGGGGAGGTCGCACCTTCCGACATCTCCCATGCGATGAAAGAGATCAGTATAAGAAGCCAACTGAAGTGGAATTTGTATCCCTGATCTTGCACTTCCTTGCAGTCCAGTTCCAATCTATTCACGAGGTACTTCGCCCAATTCATTTGTAGGCCCTCCGAGCACTTTCCTGCGAGGTTGACTACAAATCCATTCACTTGGGTGGGTCGGTTCTTGCGAAATAAATTTCCTGCAATCAATTGACAGGAAAGGTGCATTGCGCCACTCTAGATAGAGGCTACCTTATAACCTTGTGTTCCCTTCTCAACATCTCCATAGATGTCTTTAATCTTATGTGCAAGAGCGTGATCCATGGATTTTCCAGGGTAGAAATCCTATGGATCAAGGCCTTGCATGCTTAGCCCTGTGATCTGATTGATCAATGTCAGATCCACTGTGATACGGTGGTTTAACCATAAATATCCGCCATGGTAGCAGGACAATAGAAATTTGACGCATGCGTTCACTTCTTGGTGCCTTCCGAAGTGAGGAATCTTCATGACATTGAGCAGTGTGGACTGCGCGAGGTTCATGGTCCATGACTGGGGAACGATATTCGAGTTCTTTCCTTTGTTCCTAGTCAGATACTTATGTGGGGCGAGCATGTTATATACCTTCTTGTCGTCGAGGTTGAAGTCGCTAAACTACAACGCTGTGATATTATCTTGGTCTGCGCACACTGCGCGTATCCCTTTCAGGAGGTACGTGGTGACCAAAGTGTACTCAAACTCTCTGGGCACACTGTCTCGATTGATTGCATTGCTCAGGGGTGGTAGATAGGCAAGTAAAATACTCAGAATCATCTTGGAATTCATGAGATTGTCTCTATGCTTAGTTCATTTTTCATCTGTTGGTCGCGATGGTCCGGCTTGAGCAGTGGACGGAGATGTTTGCACAGTTCTTGTAGATGAATCCTGGATACCTTTAGACATCGACATGACTCTCTCAGTCATCAAATCGAGGAGTACTTATGTTACTAATTATTCAATTGCGGTGAGCTCGTCAGACATCCACGCTCGGGATTAATAATATCGGGTCACGTTAGCTTAGATATTGCACTATAATAATCAACAAGAGCACAATGCTCACTGTATACAATAGCAACTTAGTCTATGGGCTCAAAATTCTCAGTTAGCAAAAGTGTTCTTGGTGCATGACGCGATGAGATAAATAGGTAACTTGACAACGGTTCTCTTTCAACGGTTATGAGCCTCCATTAACTCTTGTTCGATCTGTTATGGTGCATTCTAACAGTCTGATGATGAACCTTTATTTCCTTTCTTCCCATTCGGAGCATCGATCGAATGGTTATACTATCCCGAATGGCTATATTTCTTCACCATGGCGAAGTGCCATGTGTCATTGTTCTGATATCCTGGCGAAGTTCCAATTCTGCAAATTTTCTATCTCTGAAGTTCCCTCTAGAACCTTCTGCAACTTAGCTCTCTTCTTACTTTTATTTCTAGCCTTCTTTCCAGTGAGCTTCATCTCGGTATTTCATTTTCCATTCTGATTCTTATCTTTTGTGGTCTTAGTTACTTCGCGTTGTTGAGATTATCTCTTAGTACTCAGGGATAACACCTCTTCCTTATCCGATATAGGTACTTCAGTCTCCTGTGAGTCTTCTAATGTTCTTATAGCTTGGACATATGGGTTTCTAGTGTTAAATAGCTTTGATTTGTTCTCATGTTCTTCGATCAAGTGTGCGATCCTTCTGGTCATGAAATATTTTAACTCTTGTTTCTTCTGCTCCAAGACTTCTTCTTCTTTCTTTCGTTTGTATTGATCTCTATCAATCCAAGGTTTTCCTATTAACATGGTAAATGGGGCACGGTCTTCAACAAATTTAATAATCTCAAAATATTCCTCTGTTGAAGTTCCATTGACAGTCATAGGTATCTGGGCGAGCCTTCCACACATGTTTACCATTTTTTCTCTAGATAACCCTATTCCTCCAAATGAGGGAGTCATAGTAGGCCTCCCTATAGCTTCCCAAGTTCTCTCGGTCATGACATTCACGTGTGTTTCCTCATCTAGAACACAGTCAATGTCGAAGTCCCCTATTCTTTCTTCGATGTATTCTTTTCCATTGAAGATCTCTGATAATATGACATGTCGGTGGTTATTCAAGGTTTCTTTCATCTGTAGCAATGTTTGCTCAGATCCTTTCTGGTATTCTTCCATAATCTCATTTTTTGGATCTGCCTTAGGGTTCTCTTGATTCAGATTTATTCTTTCAAGCTTAGCAATCATTCTAGGGAAATCCAATACTTCATGGTCTAGAGCCTTACAACAGATGCAACTAGGTCTTCCACCAGAGAATTCCTTAGCCAGATGTCTCAGTCTTCTACAACTGTAACAGAGGGTTAATCCTCCCTTTATTTTAAATGATCTCCAACCTCTTTTTTATTGTGCACTAGGATCATGGTAGCTAATCAACAACAAATTCTTTCTAGGATCCTACATCCACTCGTTATTCCAAACATTATTTCTATGCATAGGTATAACATATCGTTCACATCAAATCTTCTTTCATCTATTAATACCCTAGTTTTCAAGCTAGGACAGATCCTATAAATCATACCTAGATCCATACTCTAGAAACAAAAATTTCTACTTATCTTACTTCTACAGAGAACAAAGCTTCCAAATCTAAAACTTTTATCTATTCTTACCTTTATCATAGCACAAAGCTTACAGATCTTACCTCTTTTTAATCAAGAATTCCCACTTTTACCTTTCTTAGGCCACAAAGCTTCTAGATATTACCTCTTTTCTTTAGATCCGGTCTCCTTTCTTCAGATTGGGCTTCTGTATTTAGCACATATCTTTATAAATCAAGTAGAATACTTCATGCTAGGGCACATATCTACGCACAGATCTTCCACAATTTCAGGATGAATCTTTGCATAGAGCTTCTTCTTTCTCAGTTCCTAGCAATCACAGTTTCAGGTCCCGGCAACAGAACCATTTGTTGGCACAGGGGCAGACCCAGGGTTCAACGCTACAACATCGCACCAACAAAGCCCTAACTACTGGCCCTTTCGGCAACACTTGCGAAGCAGATGAAGTCTCACTCGAGGTAGAGGCAGGGTGGTTGCAAGACTCAGGTGTTTGCAACCTTAGATGGGACACAGATCTGTGATTCTAACACTTAATAAAACACTCAGCACTATCAGTTCCTCAATATGAAAGCAATATCCACTTCGCTAATAGAACAGAGGTTCGCAGTACTCACACTAATCTACTGTATTCAAGAACTTAGCATAGGAAAATAGATCAAATCGAGTAGATCAAGCACTAAATATAACCATATAGATTAGACCTAACATTCTCACATCTAATAAGCACAAAGCATAAGTAGATTTATCTAAATACATCCAAGGACTTAGCAAAAAACATGTAAATCACACAGGACAAAGCACAAAGCATCATAACACAGGATCTACATGGTTCACCCCCACCCTGGGGCTATGTCCACCAACTCTTCTTCTTTGTAGTCTTCAGTCAATTGGTTACAAGCACAGAGCCTCAAAACCCTTACTATGCACAAAACAGAAGATTTGTGCAGCCCGCTAGATCCTTCTTCCTTGCATTACAGCACAAAGCCTTCTACAGTCTCGCACAAGGACTTTCACTCAGCTCTGTAAGTCTTACATAGAATGCACAAAGCCCTTATAATCCACACTAGCACTTAGCCTTTAGCACTTAGCTTACCGACCTACTAGTTTTATTTATACATTGCCTAGCCTTCTATTTATACTTTACAAAATAGGCCTAAACATGGGCGAAACCCATGGGCCGACATCCCAATCCCTTTACATTATCCCCCAAAACCCAAAAAGGAACAAAAATTAGGCCGATATACCTTAATCTCCACTTCGTCTTACGCTCCTCCTTCAACAGGCTGTCGAAGTCCCAACATAGGTCAATATGACCAAGAATCTCCCAAAACTTGGTCAAGGGCCAACAGGCCCCCAACACTCACCTGTGACTCATCCTGCGTCACTCTAGTCTGATCAATTCTGCTTCGATGGCCTCAAGCTTGGCTTGAGATTCTACGACCTGCTGCTCTGTAACAGCCTCTCGCTCGGTGAACTCCTGGATCACTGTCTCATTTACTGGCCCTTCTAGGCATTGTTATGTTGCATTAACGACATGTTCTAGCTCTTCTCCTCAGCTTTCAACCTCTATAAACAACTGACATGCCTTATCTTGCATAGGTTGGATTCATTGATTAACTTCCATAACTTTTCTCTGGATCGTATGGATATGTTTTTGGGTTGTGCGTTGCTCATGAGAACTCTTCATTCTGTCTACAACTAATAGAGATTTCAGCTACACCTGTAGTGTGTCTGCATGTTTCTTTTCTTCCTGGAGCTGCGACTCCAACACCTGTAACTCTGGGTTCTCAGTGAGGTTTTCATATGTTTGGGCATTGCGATTACTCAGCTTCTTGCACTCCAAGGCAAGATCTTTTAGTTTTTCAATTGCGCTGCCAAAAGTTGCTTCCCTTTGGTCTCTTACATCTTGAGGGGTCTTGGGCATAGTGTGGAGTTCCAAGTCTTCTATGTGTTGTTGTAATTGCTAAATTACATCTTCGATTTGTTCCACCTGTTGTGGAACTCTCTCTTCAGCCTTTACTTCGATGACTGTCACAGAGAGAAGTGCTCTGGTGAAGCTTTCCTTTACTTCAAGTTGCTCTGTGAGAAACTGGTCCTTTTCTTTATGCATCTGAGATTTTTATTCATCGAACTTTACCTGGAGGGCAAGCTTCTCTCATTCTGCAGTACTGCACTGCTCTAAAAGGTCTTCCTCTACTTGTGCTAAATCATGGGTGGCCTGTGTTGTCTCATCCTGTGCTCATCGAAGGCAAGCTTCGACTGTATCAATGGTCCGATGGAGTTGAGCTAGCTCATCTCCCAGTTCTGGTGGTCCCAATGGAAGAGATGCAGTGGAAACTGTGTGGCTAGACTGTAATGCCTGTTGCATCCCTTGGAGTTCAACCTTGATCCGACTATATATATCTTCCTGCTGAGCTTCTTTCTTTCCTACTATCTCCAGTGAAGCATCATTCAGTGTTGTGACAATGAATTCGAAATCGTCTGAGGTGAGGGTGGTCTTCATTTTAGTCATAGATGCTTTTGATTTCTTCCTAGAAGAAGGTTTCAGAGGGGAAACCTTCCTTTTCTTCGAGGGGTCCTCCTCGTCTCTAGGCAGTGTAACCTCTCCTTTCTTCTGCTCAACTTATGCACCATCTATCTCTCTACCTTCTCCTCCTTGCTCTATTGAGATGGAAGAGGTCCTCATGGATGCACAATCTAAATCATGGACCTCTTCGATCTTCTTTATCTTGCTAGGTCTAGGTGTATCATGTGCTGCTTCTGGACTGTATAAGTCAGACATCTCTGTAAGGTATATTGGAATGAGGAGGGCCGCCGACTAGTCCTTGGTGATCTCCTCCAAGTCCTCCTTCGTCAGCTTGTAGTAAGACTGCATTTGTTCCTTGTGTTCATCAACTCGCGCTGTGATATAGATGAAATGGCGGTCCGCACTGAACTTCATTAAAGGTATGAAATGGTGGAGAGTGTTTGGGGTTATACGCAACTCAGACTAGATGGTTGTCTTCAACTGGTTGTAATATGTGTGGAACACGGAATTCGACTACCATTGCATGTCCATGTCGCTAGAGTACCATAACGTACTGAACTTCGCGATCAGAGGTTCAAAGGGCTTGATGTCCAGGAAGGTTGCACCTTCCGGCATCTCCCATGCGATGAAAGTGATCATTATAAGAAGCCAGCTGAAGTGGAATTTGAATCCCTGATCTTGCGCTTCCTTTCAGTCCAGTTCCAACTGGTTCACAAGGTACTTCATCGAATTCATTTGTAGACCCTCTGCGCACTTCCCTGCAAGGTCGACTACAAATCTAGTCACTTGGGTGGGTCAGTTCTTGCGAACTAACTTTCCTGCGATCAATTGATAGGCAAGATGCATTGCTCCGCTCTGGATAGAGGCTACCTTATAACCTCGTGTTCCCTTCTCAACATCTCCATAGGTTTCTTTAATCTTATGTGCAAGAGCGTGATCCATGGCTTTTCCAGGGTAGAAATCTTGAGGGTTAGGGCGATGCATTCTTAGCCCTATGATCCAATTGATCAACGTTGGATTCACTGTGATACGGCGGTTTAACCATAAATATTTTCCATGGTAGCAGGACAATAGCAGTTTGACACATGCATTCACTTCTTTGTGCCTTTTGAAGTGAGGAATATTCATGACATTGAGCAGTGTGGACTACGCAACATTCATGGTCCATGACAGGGGAACAATCTTTGAGTTCTTTCCTTTGGTCCTGGTCAGATACTTATGTGGGGCGAGCATGTTATATACCATCCTGTCACCGAGGTTGAAGTCGTTAAACTTCAATGCTGTGATCTTATCTTGGTCTGCGTGCACTGCACGTATCCCTTTCAGGAGGTACGCAGTGACCAAAGTGTACTCAAATTCTCTGGGCACACTATCTCGATTGATTGCGCCACTCAGGGGTGGTAGATAGGCAGGTAAAATACTCGGAATCAACTTGGCATTCGTGAGATCGTCTCTTTTCTTAGTTCACTTTTCATGTGCTGGTCGTGATGGTCCGGCTTGAGTAGTGGATGGAGATGCTTGCATGGCTCTTGTAGATGAAGCCTGGATACCTTCAGACATCGACATGACTCTCTCAGTCATCAAGTCGAGAAGTACTTATGTTACTGATTCTTCAACTGCGGTGATCTCTTCGGACATCCGCGCTTGGGATTAATAATATCGGATCAAGTTAGCTTAGATATTGCACTATAATAATCAACAAGAGTGGAATGATCACTGTATACAATAGAAACTTAGTCTATGGGCTCAAAATTCTCAGTTAGCAAAATTCTTCTCGGTGCATGGCACGATGAGATAAATAGGTAACTTGAAAACGGTTCGCTTGCAACAGTTATAAGCCTCCATTAACTCTTGTTCGATCCATCATGGCGCGGTCTAATGGTTTGATGATGAACCTTTATTGCCTTTCTGCCCGTTCGGAGCGTCGATCGAACGGTTATACTATCCCCAACAGCTATATTTCTTTTCCATGGCGAAGTGCCATGTGTCACTATTTGGATATCCCAGCAAAGCTCCAATTCTGCAAATTTTTTGTCTGTGAAGTTCCCTTTGGAACCTTCTGCAACATCTCTCTCTTCTTACTTTGCTTTCTAGCCTTCTTTCCAGTGAGCTTCGTCTCTGTAGTTCGTTTTCCATTTTGATTCTTATCTTTTGTGGTCTTAGTTACTTCGCATTGTTGAGATTCTCTCCTAGGACTCAGGGGTAACACCTCTTCTTTATCCGAGATAGGTACTTCAGTCTCCTGTGAGTCTTCTAATGTTCTTGCAGCTTCGACATCTGGGTTTCTAGTGTTAAATAGCTTCGATCTGTTCTCCTATTCTTCGATCAAGTGTGTGATCCTTCTAGTCATGAAATATTTCAACTCTTGCTTCTTCTACTCCAAGACTTCTTCTTATTTCTTTCGTCTGGCTTGATCTCTGTCAATCCAAGGTTTTCCTATTAACATGGTAAACGGGGCGTGGTCTTCAACAAATTTAATAATCTCAAAATCTTCCTCCGTTGAAGTTCCATTGAACGTCATAGGTATCTGGGCGAGCCTTCCACACAGGTTTACTAGTTTTCCTCTGAATAACCCTATTCCTCCTAATGAGGGAGTCATAGTAGGCCTCCCTATAGCTTCCCAAGTTCTCTCGGTCATGACATTCACCTATGTTTCCTCATCTAGAACACAGTCAATGTCGAAGTCTCCTATTCTTGCTTCGATGCATTCTTTTCCTTTGAAGATCTCTGATAATCTGACATGTC
>SNQJ01S0051060.1:0-19476 GCA_010110895.2 Picea sitchensis
AAGATCCTCAAGATGAGGTCAACCTCTATCTTTTGGTCTTCAAACATTGGTTGAAAGTTGATGAAGTGTAGCCTAGCCTTCCAAGGCTCTTTGATCTATTCCTTTGAAAGTGGAATTCGAATTTGATGATGTGTGCCAAAAATATCTATCATTTTTCCCTTGAAAATCACTAAATCTAGTCAAAAAATGCCCTTTTGACTTTCATCTCCAAGAATGGCCTTCAAATTTTGCTTTGATAATTCATAACTAGCTTATTGAAGAAGGATTCAAACCATTCAAACCCACAAATTCTTGATCTGGGCAAAAATTTGGCTATTCTGGCCTTGACAGCTTTCAACAGCGCACTTGCCTGAAAAATCTGCTCCTGCGCTGTTGAAAGTCGCTACTTTCCACAACTAACTAGTCAAAATTCTGCCTTCTGCGCTGGTGAAAGTGCAGATTTTTTCAAAATCAAATTTCTCAGTCATGGAGAGTCCGTTTTGCATGTTTAGATAGTCGATCGACATCTACAAATCCTGAAATTTCCAATGGTGCTTTCATATCTGCATTTGGAGCGTGGGAAGCTATCGAAAATTTCCCTACAAGATTAGGCATCTTTCCATCAAAAATGCCGGTGCGTTTTTGAGTGCTAACACCCTCTGCTCATACTTAAGCTCAACTTACTGACTGAAGTTGAATCAAGACCTCACCTATTTGTGCGTGTCAGTCCATTTTTTCTGAGTTAAAATGATATTGTCTTGATATTGTGCTCATTGACCTCATATAAAACCAACCCCTGACATATAAACTCTGATGGGTACTGGGCTTATCCTCTCCGCAATCAGAGGGTGACTTTTAGTGCTAACACATTCCATACCATACCATACCATACCATATCATACCATAAAATGGAAATTCAATGCATACCATACCATACCATACAATTTCTAATGCATACCATACAATGGAAAGGCAATGCATACCATTTCCAATGCATACCATACAATGTCAAGGAAATGCATACCATTACCAATGCATAAATTTTCCAATGCATACCATTGCCATTGCCTTTGAAAACCATTGCCAATGCATACCATACCATACCATACCAATGCATACCATACCATACCATGCATACCATACCATACCATTTCTATTGCATACCATACAATGGAAAGGCAATGCATACCATACCATACCATACCATACCATACAAGGCAAGGAAAGGCATTCCATACCATTTTCAGCCCCCTTTCATTTAATGATAACTTGTTTTAAGGGATGTTATATTTGTCGTGTTGTAACTTAATTAATATCATTTATTGTCTTGGCGACTACAAAATCCAAAAACACCCAACACAGTGTTCTTGAAAATCAACCTCCCCTTTAGAAATTGCATTATGCCTCATTGACCAAAACCCTAGTGTCATAGATACTCAAACAAACAATTTTTCTATCAACGAAATGATAGAAGAGGGGCCCCATTGACTGAAACCTGGTTCTCTGAATCCAATGCAACTAATGGTTTGTGCATCCGAGTCTCGATTTGAGTTTTATCATGATTTTCAACTTGCCTCCTCAAGCCATTCAGATACATGTGGTCAATTTGGTCTTGGGGAATAAAATCCAAACCGAGCAACATAACAGAGTTTCATCAACTCTCGCAGGTTTGTTTGGCCAAGGCCCACGTGACTACACTAGCCAAAAATACCCGACAAAGTGTTCTTGAAAATTGACATCCCCTTCAAAAATTATACTATGCCTCATTGACCAAAACCCTAGTGTTGGAGATACTACAACAAGCAATTTTTCAGTCAATGTAATGATAGCATAGGAGCCCCAATAGCTAAAAAACAATGCTCTGGATCCAATGCAACTGACAATTTGTGCATCCGAGTCTCAATTTGAATTTTTTCATGAGTTGTAACTCGCCTCCTCAAGCCATTCAAGGACATGTGGCCAATTTGGTCCAAGGGCATAAAATCCAAGCCGAGTAGCATAACAAAGTTCTGTAAGCTCCCACAAATCTATTTGGCCAAGGACCATGTGACTACACTAGCCAAAAATGCCTGACAAAGTGTTCTTGAAAATCAACATCCTCTTCAGAAATTGCACTATGCCTCATTGACTAAAACCCTAGTGCCAAAGATACTCCAAGAAATGGTTTTATGGTCGACAGAATGATAGTGCTGGGTCCCCACTAGTTGAAACCTGGTGATCTGAATCCACTGCAACTAACAGTTCATGCATCCAAGTCTCAGTTTGAGTTTTATCATGAGTTGCAACTCGCCTCCTCAATCCATCTAGGGACACGTGGCCAATTTGGTCTAGGAGAATAAAATACAAACCGAGTAACATAATGGACTTACGTAAGCTCCCAAAAGTCGGTTTAGCCACCTTACACCACTCTACTTATTTAGCCACCTAAATTCATGCCTAATATCCTTGTTCATGGCTACAACCATATATGATACTCTTTATTGAATTTATGGTCTTTATTATGTGTGACGCAACTCGAATTTATTTGTATGTTGAGTATGTACCAACATGTCCTCCATCAAAATGAAGGGACCAACAAGCTTGGACCACACTTTTTGACTCACCCTTGAGTCAATTATGTCTTGTTTCCCCAAATGAAGTTCCCAAATCAGGGATAAAAATTGAGATACNGTATGTTGAGTATGTACCAACATGTCCTCCATCAAAATGAAGGGACCAACAAGCTTGGACCACACTTTTTGACTCACCCTTGAGTCAATTATGTCTTGTTTCCCCAAATGAAGTTCCCAAATCAGGGATAAAAATTGAGATACACATATCCTGGCCCATGAACCGACACCTAATCATGCACTTTACCAACACATATGATAGGTAAACTGAAGATAGGCTTGACCCACCATAAACAAAAATGAACAAGTTGTTTATATGTACATATTAGACCTAGTTTGGAGAGTGTAAGTTCCTCAGATTTTTATTTCCAATAGGAGAGACTAATTGCTTTATTGAGATTTCTTAATTATGCATCTATGTTAATGTTGTTATCTAAATTTAGCACCTAGGGTTGTTAATGTTACTACCCATTTTTCTAATGGTTGTATCATGACTACCAGGTGTAACAACATTTCATCCCTACAAGATGGTTTCCTAGTTCCTTGATAGGCATCGCAAGATTGAGCATATTCTAAGGATTTCATGATGGTTCTCACATAAAATTCTAAGTATTTCATGATCCATGATGTAACATATAAGGATTCCATATACCTTGAGCTTGTACAAATGACCTATTTATCTAATAGTTGGTCACACATAAAACCAATTGTTTCTTCTACGTTGTCAAATACCCTTGTGGTACAACACCTATGGTAAGAAAAATAATTATGTCATTCAAATAATTTGGTACTATGTCATGTCACATGTTATCAAAGTTGAGTCCATGTGAGATACACCCATTGCATTGTATCTTGACTACCAAGGGAATTTGGCAAGAAGTGCAGAATTGTTGCAATATCAACATCATCAACACATACATAGATAAATTCTTCCTCTTTCTAAAGAATAAGAAAATTGAAGACAATGATGAAATCCAAAGGATTCTCATCAAGGTCCATGAACCACTACTCCTCCCAATCTTTATTTCACAAAAGAAACACAAAGAATTGGTAGAAGGAAACTCACCAAGTCATGCAGTTGGGGTGGGCTCATTATATATAGCCATGACACCCACCAATATGGAATTACAAATTCCCAATATCATCATAGTGCAAAAACTGAGCTGGATAGGGAATGAAGTGGTATAGGGGCCCCTCCCTAAGAAGCCACAAACCATTCCATCACCAATTTTTTCCCACCCAATAATAGAAGCAAAAGTGATTCCCTCAACACACATATAGAGTTGCACCTCAACTTTACCTATAGCATGCAAAATTAAAAATTCTCTCCCTACACTACCATTAATGACACAACCACCAACCCAACAAAATGTGGTTGATGTCACACATGAGGACCAACCCCAATCATTGAGGGACATCACATCCTTGGGGAATTAAAACCTAATGGAGAAACATTTTTGAGTTTTGTGAGATGTTGCAAGCTTGTTTAGGCATGGACTAGGTGACCACATCGTCCATACACTCCCAAGGGATGATTTCATAAATTGGACCCCTAAATCCAAATGTTGCATTGCTTCTTACTAAGGAAAACCCCAGTTCTCAAAATTGATGAAAAACACAACTTCCGAGGCATGGGACCCAAGAGTGAGGGGTGTTGTAGCTGAAAACCTATGTCAGGAATCCAACAGGGACAAATATTCCTCAATTCGAGTCTTGGTTTTCGTTATATGCCCAGTTGCATGTCGCTTCCCAAACCATTTCGGGGACTCTTGGCCAATACCTCCTTGGGGGATAAAAACCTAGCAGAGCAACATTTTTGAGTTCTATGAAATTATACAAGATGTTTTAGGAATGGAGTAGGTGACCACATTGTCCATCCTCTCCTGAGGTGAAATTTCATAAACTAGACCCCTTAATCCAAATGTTGCATTGCTTCAAACTGAGAAAAACACTAGTTCTCGAAATCAATAAGTAAAGCAAATTTTGAGGCATGACACTCAGAAGTGAGGAGTGCTCTAGTTGAAATCATATCCCAGTAATCCATCAGAGTTAATGTTTCTTCAATACGAGTCTCAATTTTTGTTTTATGCCTAGTTTCAAGTCACATCCCCAACAATTTTAGGGACTCTCGACCAATTCCTCCTCAAGGCATAAAAACCTAACAAAGCAAAATTTTTGAGTTTCGTGACATGCTGCAAGATTTTTTAGGAATGTACTAGGTGACCACATTTTCCATCCTCTCTTGAGGAAAATTTTCATAAATTGGACCCCTAAATCCAAATGTTACATTACTTCTTACTGACAAAAACCCTAGTTCTCAAAATCGATGAAAAAACAACTTCCGAGGAATGGTACCCAGGAGTGAGGGGCGTTGTAGCTGAAATCCTATGTCAGGAATCCAACAGATATGATGGTTCCTCAATCCAAGTCTCGGTTTCATTATATTCCCAGTTGTAAGTTTCTTCCCAAACCATTTCGGGGACTCTTGGCCAATACCTCCTTGGGGGATAAAAATCTAACAGAGTATATTTTTTTAGTTTCGTGAAATGATACAAGATTTTTTAGGCATGGAATAGGTGACCACATTGTCCATTTTATCCCGAGGCACAGTGTTATCAAAAAAATAGGTAAGTGAGGACACAAATTGATCTCCCTAACTTCAACAAGAAATTAGAACAAAACAAGATAGAATGTAAAACTTTCCCTAAGTTTTAATCATCAAGCATACTAACTAACAGAAGATAAATGAAATTCCTTTTAAATGTCGTTTGTCCTCTCTAGTGTCATCCTTGCTCCATTCCAAGGCTTATGGGATGCTGAAAATATAAAAAGACATAATCCAACGAAGTGAAATCAACAATGTATACTCAACAAAACCTATGTATGTGATCAAGGAGTCATATAATAAAATAAGACAAATTTTATGGGAAAGAAATATATCACTGTATTAAAGATATGAAAAGGATAATACAACCAATGCCTTGATGTTGCAGGGTCCCTTCCAACGGTTCCTTTCTTCCCACACACTTCGTCTCCATGAATTCTGAGATTGTAGATTTGAAAGTCACTCACAATATCAACTTGGAAAAGTGAAACTCAAAGCCAACATACAAGCTCCAAAAACTGTAAGCTACAAAACTCAAGAACTAGCCATTCCAAAAACTAGCTTTCCCATGATAACTCTTCTCCTTTTATAATATGAAAATGATAGGGTGAGGAGGTTAGGATGATCCCACTAAAACATGGATGCAACTCAGATCCAAACTGATTGAAGGCAAGCTCACCCTCGAACATTCTATTCTAGAAACGTCGAGAAGATGATATTTTTCTTTGTAAAAAAGATCGTCACACCCCTAATACTGAGCAAACTGTGACAACATCGTAGGCCATTGTGGTGCATCCTACGTAGATCCTAAATCGTCACACCCTTAACACTGAGCAAGGTACGACGATCCCTTTTTATAAGTATTTTACAAGGGAAAATATAATTTTCATCTTTCTGGGAAAAAGTGTGTTATCGGACTTATCGGTAAGTGCAGACACAAAATGATCTCCCTAGCTTCACTATGAAACTAGAACAAAAGAAGACAATACATTACTATTTCCTTATATTTCAATTATCAAATAAGAAATGGGTATAGAATAGACCTTTTAAATATCAAATATTCGACTTCGTCAATGCAATCCAAACTTCGTCAGAAGGCTTATGAAGAAATATCTGCAAAGGAACACAAGCCAATGAAGACAAGAATAACAGATCCTACTTGATATGAAACTATGTATGTGTTCAAGGAATCATACAATATGGACAAATAGGATTCATATAGGAAATAAAAGTGTATCTATATTAAATAATAGATATTACAACCAAAGCCTTGATGTTGTAAGGTCCCTTCCAACTGTCCCTCATTTCCCACACACTTCTGCCCCAAGAATTCTTAGAATATAGATATGAAAGTCACTCACAATCTATATTGACAAAGAAAAACTTAAATCCACTCTTACCAAGCTAACAATCTCAAGCCAAATATCCAATCTAACTTTCTCCATGAGAGCTCCTCTCCTTTTATAAGGTGAAGAGGATAAGGTGAAGAGGTTAGTATGATCCCACTAAACAAGGAAATACAGTACAATAATATATCACCACTGAGGTAGGCATTCCCAGACTTAGAATACAAATGAATCAAAGAATAAATGCCGACATGCAAATATCCATGTCAAGTAAGACAGGTCATGGCCACCAAACATACACTGTGGATCCATGCCATTATGACTCAAATATGAACTTAGACACAAAAAATACACTATGTATCTATGTGTTAAAGACTCAAATTTGAACTTATACACAAGACATACATTATGGATTTATGTAATAGTACACTCCGAATATACTCCAACACAACATGAATCTGTCAGAAACGATCCAGGGTATTCATCTCCACCACACTATAGTACGAATCTAACCATGTGAATACATGTACTGAATTTGAACATGGTAGAAACCACTTGATTACCGGTCATTAGTGTATACCATTAACAAGTGCAAGGGAAATCACCATTAATGTCAATGACTCCCAAGGTACTCTAGTACAATCCAATGAATGTGAATTAATGAGCTGAAGTCGAACACTCAATGGAATCTCCTGATCAGGGTTCAATACTGAAAACCCACTGTCAAAAGTGAGGAAACCTGCCATTGAGGCATGGAAGTTCCAAGGTACCAATTAGCTTCTAAGTCTAATTCTTGGATAATGAGTTGAAGTCGATAGGAAAAGACTCGTCACCGGAGGGATTTAATGTATCCCCTATCAATGACACGAAACGAGTAACATGATTTGAGGTAGATCAAAGTAACAAGTGATACAGGACTGACTCAGGGATGGTTGACACAATAGAAGGATTAAGGACTATAGAAATGGTCGACGCAATAGAATTCTTTCAGACTTGAACTTATCTTTGAACATATTGATGAGACGACAACTGACTTGGAAACACTGACTCAACAACAGGGATCACAGACCAATATGTAATATTATAGAGTATGATCAAGAGGCAAGAGAATTTTCCAACCTAGACACAAAGTAAGTGAAAGGGTATCATGTTCAAAAGTCACTCTTCCATAGAATATAGGTTTAGACACATTTCTTTCCAAATTTTCCCCCACCATTTCTGGCGAGTACATCTTTATTTTTACACAAGCTTGAGGAGGATAACATATGCTTGAACTGTAAGCTCATCCTTTGGATGAGTCCCTCGAGTATATTTAACAAACTATATGAAGGAGTTGTTTGATCCCATATGAGTCTTTTGATGGTTGTTTTACGAGTTCAAAAAAAGAAAACTCAAGGGTTTTTCATGTTTAGAGAGTCTAAAAAACACTTAAAGCAAACTCCAAGATGTCCTTTTTCGTAAAGTAGTCTGATGAGAGCGAAAAAGAGATAAACTACCACTCAACAGACATGATTTCTAATACTTTAATGACCGTGAAAAGAATAAGACCGCTTGGAAATATTTTCATGTTTAGAGAGTCTGAAAAGAGATTAAAGGGAACTCTAGGGGGTTCCTTTTTCGTATCAACTTTACGAGTCCAAAAAAGTGATAAACATATACTCGGTAATATTTTCATGTGTAGAGAGTCTAAAAATATCTCAAAGGGAACTCCAAGGTGTTCCTTTTTTGTATAACCTTTATGAGTCCGAAGAAGTGATAAAAGTATACTCAGTTACATTCTCATTGATTTATGAGCATGAGAAAGAACAAATACTAAGCTTGGGATTGTTTTAATTTTTACGCAAGCTTTAAAGAAAAACAAAACTATGTTTGGGATAGATTTTATTTTTTCACAATCTTAAAACTAGCCAAAGCTATGCTTGGACATGGTTTCATGTTTTCACAAGCTTGAACCAAAGGAAACTATTATTGTGACTTCCCAACGCACACATGGTGTATGTTTGGTACTTATCCCCCAGCTTAAAAAACTAGTGAATTAACTTCAACATGAAGTCCAGAGGCTAAAATCATCCCCCCCCCCCAAGCTTTGTTTTGTCCAATGGTAAAGGTGGATGAAATGAAGCTTCAAATACTATACGTAACGAAGTAGTTGACTCAATATATTTCATTTTTAAATGAGCTTGACATAGGAACATGAACTATGCTCGAGAATATAGGTTCAATCCCTAGACCTTTGTTTCATTTTTTAATGAGCTTGACACATGAGAATAACTATGCTCGTAACCTCTGTTTCATTTTTTAATGACGTTTCCATAGAGACTCAAAACTATTCTCATACTTGGTTTCATTTTTTAATGAGTTTGAAATAAGAAAACCATGCTCAAAGATGGTTTTAGGTTTTAATGAGATTGAAATAATAAAACCATGCTTGAAACTCTCTTCTTGATCACGGCTTCCAAGAGGACAGTTCTTCGGAAGGACACCATGTCAAGGGACAAAAATTGGTCATGGCTCCCAAGAGATCTTCACTTGACGGAAGAAACACACTCTGGAAGGAACACATGTCGAGGGCTGCAACAGGGTTAAGGAAATCATGCTCCAATAGCCCTACCGAAGAGATAACCATGTCAACTATCAAATCCAAGTCAGAAGAGACTGAGCTTACAGTGAGAGGCTCATCTTTATCAACAAGTGAAGACATGGGAGACAATGCCACATAATGGACATGTGGCAAGGGTGACACTGATTTCATATATGAACCATTTAGGGAAGTCATTGAGTTTATGGTCAAGTCAGGACCAACAAATGAAAGTTCATCAATAGTCACCACTCTTCCATTGTGCAGGAAAGATATCACATGAAAAAGAGTGAACACAATATCTTTCATTGCATAGACATAATATATCCCAAGGAGTAAATCGAAATCCAAGGGGTCTTGGACTACCATGACTTCAATAAAGACACTTTTCCCTCCCAAAGTTACTGGAAATTGAGGAAGGTTCCCTAAAGGTTGACTAGTTCTTCTGTTGAAAGAAAACAAATTCTGCATAACTGACACAAGTTGAGGACAACCCAAAGTTTTCTAAGCAATAGAGGAAAAAATACTAATGGATGAACATTTGTCTATCAAGGTCTGAGGAATGTCCTGACCAAAAATATGTATTGTAATATTGAAAGGAATGTGAGTGAAGACAGGGTCCGGTTAGTGCACCCCAATAAAAAAGGATGGCCTCATTACTTGGAGGGGTTTCCATGAGAGAAGGAGGAATACCCCATAGAACGGTATATTCTGTATCAACATGAAAAACATGGGAAAAATTGAGTTTACTCTCTAGCAGGAGAGTAAGATCGACCGATGAGGAGATCATATCGACCACTTGGGTTGCATTCTCCAAGGAAAGAATGGGGTCGACGGGTGGAAACAAATCGACTGCTTGGTTGACACTCTCTAACGGGAGAGTGGGATTGACTGAATATTGGATTAGATCGACCACTTTTTCAACTGGTTCAACTAAGGATGTGACCATATTGACTACATGATCAACCAGACTAACCGATGAAGGGACCAGATTGATCATTCCATCAACTACAGGTGGGTCGAGAGTAAGCTTGTGATAAGCAGCTAAAAGTTGAGGCTGAGAAACAATCATGTATTCTAGTAATTTCGAGGCTTCATCCATACGATGGAAAAGGTGAGTTTGATGACTCCCTCTGCATAACATACACATGAACCTGACTCTAATTTTCTTCTTCCCAACGATATCCTGACTAGTTTATGGGAGGTCATCAACATGTTGTTCATAGGATGACAACATGGGTTGGCTAGAGTGTGTAGACCATTCTTCTATAACCTTGGATAGACCAGGGAAATCCTTAAGAATATGTCCACCCTTATAAATCCTTGTTTGGGTGATCTTGGCATCATCAATACTCCCAACATGATTATTAATAACTGGTGGTTTTACAACATGTTTGGCAGTGGTTGGAAGTTTGGACCCTTGATTATTTTTCTTCTTCTTAATATTCCTTTTCTTCTTCTTCTTGACCACCGAGTTACTAGCTTCATAAATTTCACTCAGCGAAGAATATGAAATGGAAGAATAACTTTCAAGTGGAGAAGGTGAAGAATCTGTTACTAATGAAGAAGGTGAAGGATCAACATGAGTTTTATCTTCTTGGGGGGAAGTGCTTACAATCAAAGAACTAGCTTCATTCAAGATTACCTGAGTGGAAAACAACCATACTAGTAATCCAATTGTGAGACCTGGAAGGCTCAAAGTAGCGATCTGAGGAGGACCAATGTTTTCATAAGAAGGAAAAAAAACAGGCTCCCCTAGAGAAAGGGTTTCTTCATTGGTCATTCTGGGAACTGACGCCATGAAATAAATATCCAACCTAGAGTTTTCTAGGGAAAAAAAACAACACACGTTAAAACTCTAGGAACCAAGCAAACAAACAAATCCTTCTCACAATGAACGCACTAGTTGGTGATGAAATACAACATTGTGAGAACAATATAAGAAATGTATGAGATAGAGAGGGTGGAAAATTTATGTTGATGACCTGCTTAATAGACTTACACTCTGGTGCAAGATCCCACACATAAACATGGGTGTACCATCCAAGGAGCCCGAGTGAGTTTGGCCAATGTCGATTCCAAGTACCATGAAGACTTGCCCCTCCATAGTCACCTTATGTAAAGACTTTAAAGAGATAGGCTACTAAGTTTACCAATTACGACAATGATACATGGGGAAGCATTCATCAGTATGATCCATGTGTAAGGGCAGGGTATCTAATCCCAAAATCGACTCGAGAAGGTCCCCACAGGATTTTCTTCTCAAGTGACTCCCAATAATATGCACAATCTCTACACTAAGATCAACAAAGCAGGGTGAGTAACTCTGTCGACCCTAATGTGACCTCGTGATTGACCCTTTTGTTAGAAGGGCTTCCTAGGAAAAAATGTATCAAGTGGATTTAATCGCTCCCTAACTCAAGATTCTATGTTTGTTTACAACTTTGGAAAGTTATCTTTCACACTTACTCCAAAGCCCTACAACTAATCTAATGTAGGTTTGCTACTGGAAAAAATAAAAATGTCTAATCAATTTTTATACGCGCTTTATTTTAAGGTTGATTTTTATTCAAGAGGAAAATGGCATGGATAATATGGTGTTTTGACTGACTTGAAAGTTATGCAAAGAGATGAAGATGCAATCTTTTCATTTCGATGAAAATTATGCTACGAGAAGGAGAAAATACTTTTGTAATTCCCAAATGCATAATGTCCCAAAATTTAATTAAACTCACCAATATCACTATTCTCAAGAAATGAGCAGACGAGACTATACACCAATACATGATTCTTTCCCCCTCTCGACCACGAGGGGGAATTTTTTTTAAGAATTCAAGACCAAAAAATGCCAAAAACCATGCAATTTCGCTACTTAAAATGCAAGGATGCCCCCAATCTAATGTAAAGAAAGAAATTAAAATTTTTTGTTTTCAAAGATAGCTAAAAGCAATAGAAAATCACTTCAAAAAAAAAAACAACCCAAACTAAGTTTCTCTTTTAACATGAATTATTCAGAAAAAGAAATGTTCTTTCACTAAACAATTCTAAAGAAAAACAATGCTTTGTAACTGAAAGACACTCAAAGAAGAGACCAAATATTTCAAAAGAAAACAAAGAAAAAACCAAGCAAAGAATGGCTAAAATCAGATTCTAAGTTGTCAATCACATTGTAAAAAGACCATAATCAATCTAAGAAATTCACCCCAAAGCTAAATCACAGATCTGGATAAAAAAGAAAAAATTGATTGTCCCTCCAAAAATATTCTACAGGAACCAATGCAGGCAACAGAAAGACATAATGCAATGATCAAGGATCATCACAGGTAGTGGTAACTACACAGTGCGACGACATTGCACTAGTTCCCACAGATAGGATGTGATGATCACTGAGAATACAAAGGGTTTACAGGAGTTGTCACAGGCTGTAAAAAGACAAGGTGTGACGATGACTGAAAATGCAAGAAAAATTAACAAAGGACAATATTTCCAAATGAATTTCCAAGACCAGAAAGTTAACATGGATCACCCAATGAATCAGCAGGAAAAATACAAGCAGAAAAAGCAAGGAAATCAGACTAACTAGGAAACAATCCATTCCCTAGTATGGTCGCCAATTTTTTTTATCGAAATTATTAGTAAGTGTGGACACAAACTGATCTCCCTAGCTTCACTACGAAACTAGAACAAAACAAGACAATACACTACTCTTTCCTTAGATTTCAATTATCAAATAAGAAATGGATATAGAACATACCTTTTAAATATCAAAGATTCGACTTCGTCAATGCAATCCAAACTCTGTCATAATGCTTATGGAGAAATATATGAAAAGGAACAAAAGCCAATGAAGACAAGAATAAAAGAGCCTACTTGATATGAAACTATGTATGTGATCAAGGAATCATACAATATGGACAAATAGGATTCATATAGGAAATAAAAGTGTATCGGTATTAAATAATAGAAAGATAGATTACAACCAAAGCCTTGATTTCATAAGATCCCTTCCAACTGTCCCTCATTTCCCACACACTTCTGCTCCAAGAATGATGAGACTTTAGATCTAAAAGTCACTCACAATTTATCTTGACAAAGAAAAACTCAAAGCCACTCTCACCAAGCTAACAATCTCAAGCCAAATTTCCAATCTAACTTTCTCCATGAGAGCTCCTCTCCTTTTATAAGGTGAAGAGGATAAGGTGAAGAGGTTAGGATGATCCCACTAAATAAAAAAAGTGAGTAATATCCAAACCGATCGAAGGCCACGTCACCATATCAGATTCTCCTTCTAGAATCACCAAGAAGATGCTCGTTTTTCCCACGTACGGAAATCATTGCACCCCTAGAACTAAGCAGAGTGCAACAACATCCCAGGCAAGATTTAGTATACCATGAGATGATCCAAGATCATCACACCCCTAGAACTGGATGGTGCGACAATCCTCCTTATTAGGGTTTTTACAAAGGAAAATATGATTTTATCTCTCAAGAAAATTTCTTCTCCCGTCTTTCATCAGGAATTCAGGCCACTGATCCCTCTAAAGACAACATATAGGTTTACATCATTAATAGTCATAGGGGTGACAAAAATAATGTGTAACAAAGTTTCTTCATACTTCTTCAGGGATTCATACCATCGATCCTTCTAAAGAAAAAGGATAGATTTACATCATTAATGGTCATAGGGGTGACAAACAAATGTTTAACAGACGGTTTCATAAACTAGACCCCTTAATCCAAATGTTGCATTTCTTCAAACTAAGACAAACACTATTTGTTGAAATCCATGACTAAAAAAACTTTCAAGACAAGGAACCTGAGAGTGAGGGATTCTCTAGCTGAAATCCTATCCCAATAATCCATCGGAGTCAACGGTTCCTCAATCTCAGTCTCGATTTTTGTTTTATGCCTAGTTGCAAGTCGCATCCCAAACCATTTCAAGGACTCTTGGCCAATTCCTCCTCAGGGCATAAAAACCTAATAGAGCAACATTTTGAGTTTCATGAAATGTTACAAGGGTTTTTAGGCATGGAATAGGTGACCACATTTTCAATCCACTCCCGAGGGACATTTTCATAGATTGGACCCTTAAATCCAAATGTTGTATTTCTTCTTACTGAGAAAAACCCTACTTCTCAAAATCGATGAAAAAAACAACTTCCGAGGCATGGGACCCAAGAGTTAGGGGTGCTATAGCTGAAATCCTATGCTAGGAATCCAATAGAGATGACATTTCCTCGATATGAGTCTTGTTTTTCATTATATGACCAGTTTCAAGTCACATCCCAAACCATTTTGAGGACTCTTGGCCAATACCTCCTTGGGGGATAAAAACCTAATGGAGAAATATTTTTGAGTTTCCTGAAATGCTACAAGATTGTTTAGGCATGGAATAGGTGACCGCATTGTCCATCCACTTTTGAGGCATGGTTTCATAAATTGGACCCCTTAATCCAAATGTTGCATTGCTTCAAACTGAGCAAAACACTAGTTCTCAAAATCAATGAGTAAAGAAAATTTTGAGGCACGACACCTGAGAGTGAGGGGTGATCTAGCTGAAATCCTATCCTAGTAATTCATTGAATTCGATGGTTCCTCAATCCGAGTCTTTGTTTTTGTTTTATGCCTAGTTGCAATTCACATTCCAAACCATTTCATGGACTCTTGGCCAATTCCTCCTCAGGGCATAAAAACCTAACGTATAAACATTTTTGAGTTCCATGAGATGATACAAGCTGATTTGGGCATTGAATAGATGACCACATTTCCCATTCTCTTCCAAGGGATGGTTTCATAAATTGGACCCCTAAATTCAAATGTTGCATTGCTTCTTACTGAGAAAAACCCCGACTCTCAAAATTGATGAAAAAAACAACTTTCGAGGCATGAGACCCAAGAGTGAGGCATGTTGTATCTAAACTCCTATACAAAGAATCCAACAGATATAACATTTCCTCAATCTGAGTCTCATTTTTTGTTATATTCCAAGTTGCAAGTCGTAGCCCAAACCATTTTGGGGACTCTTGGCCAATACCTCCTTAGGGGATAAAAACATAATGAACAAACATTTTTTAGTTCCGTGAGATGATACAAGATTTTTTAGGCATGGACTAGGTGACCTAATTATCCATCCACTCCCGAGGAATGATTTCATAAATTGGACTCCTTAATCTAAATGCTACATTGCTTCAAACTGAGAAAAACACTAGCTCTCTAAATCAATGAGTAAACCAACTTTCAAGGCATGACACCCGAGAGTGAGGGGTGTTGTAGCTAAAATCATATCCTAGTAATCCATCGGAGTCGAAGGTTCCTCAATATGAGTTTGATTTTCATTTTATGCCCAGTTTCAAGTCACATCCCTAACTATTTCATGGATTGTCAACCAACTCCTCAGGGAATAAAAACCTAACAGAGCAACATTTTTAAGTTTTATGAGATGCTGCAAGAATTTTTAGGCATGGACTAGGTGACCACATTGTCCATCCATTCCTGAGGGACATTTTCATAAATTGGACCCCTAAATCCAAATGTTTCATTGCTTCTTAATGAGCAAAACCCTAGTTCTCAAAATTGATGAAAAATAAAAACTTATGAGGCATGGGGCATGGGAGTGAGGGGTGTTATATCTGAAATACTATGCTAGGAATCGAGTAGAGACAATGGCTCCTCAATCCGAGTCTCTATTTTTTTTATATTCCCAGTAGAAATTTTCTTCCCAAACCATTTCGGGGACTCTTGTCCAGTACCTCCTTGGGGGATAAAACCTAACGGAGCAACATTTTTGAGTTCCATGAAATTATACAAGATATTTTAGGCATGGACTAGGTGACCACATTTTCCATCCACTCCCGAGACATGGTTTCATAAATTGGACCCCTTAATCCAAATTTTTCATTGCTTCAAACTGAGAAAATCATTAGTTCTCGAAATCCATGAGTAAAGAAAATTTTGAGGCATGGCACCTCAAAGTGAGGGGTGCTCTAGATGAAATCCTATCCCAATAATCCATTAGATTCAATGGTTCCTCAATCTGAGTCTCGGTTTTCATTTTATGCTCAGTACCAAGTTTCATCCCAAACCATTTCAAGGACTCTTGGCCAATTCCTCCTCAGGGCATAAAAACCTAACAGAGAAACATTTTTGAGTTTCACGAGATGCTGCAAGATTTTTTATGCATGGACTAGGTGACTAAATTTTTCATCCACTCCTGAAGAAAAATTGCATAAATTGGACCCCTAAATCCAAATGTTGCATTGCTTCTTACTAAGCAAAACCCTAGTTCTCAAAATCGATGAAAAAAACAACTTTCGAGGCATGGAACTCGAGAGTGAGGGGTGATGTAGCTGAAATCCTATGCCATGAATCCTACATAGATGACAGTTCTTCAATCTGAGTCTCAATTTTATTTTTATTTTGAGTTGCAAATAGCAACCCAAACCATTTAGGGGACTCTTGGTCAATACCTTCTTAGGGGATAAAAACCTAACAGAGAAGCATTTTTCAGTTCCCTGAGATGATACAAGATTGTTTAGGCATAATTTCCATGAATTGTCCATCCACTCTCAAGGCATAATTTCATGAATTGGACCCCTTAATCCAAATGTTGCATTGCTTCAAACTGAAAAAAACACTTGTTCATGAAATTAATGAGTAAAACAACTTTCTAGGCATGGCACCTAGGAGTGAGGGGTTTTCTAGCTGAAATCCTATCCCAGTAATCCATTGGATTCATAGGTTCCTCAATCTAAGTCATTTTTTTCTATGCCTAGTTGCAAGTCACATCCCAAACCATTTTAGTGAATTTTGGCCAATTCCTCCTCAAGACATAAAAAACTATCGGAGAAACATTTTTGAGTTTCGTGAGATGCTACAAGATTGTTTAGGCATGGACGAGGTGACCACATTGTCCATCTGCTCCCGAAGAATGGTTTCATAAATTGGACCCATAAATCCAAATGTTTCATTGTTTTTTACTGAGAAAAACCCTAGTTCTCAAAATCGATGAAAAAAACAACTTCCGAGGCATGGGACCCCAAAGTGAGGGGTGCCCTAGCTGAAATCATATTCCATGAATCCAACAGAGACTATGATTCCTCAATCCATGTCTTGGTTTTCATTATATTCCTAGATGCAAGTCACATCCAAAACCATTTTGGGGACTCTTGACCAATAAATCCTTGGGGGATAAAAACCTAACGGAGCAACATTTTTAAGTTTCGTGAGATGTTATAAACTTGTTTATGCGAGGAAGAGGTGATCACATTGTCCATCCACTCTTGAGGGATGGTTTCATAAATTTGACCCATTAATCTAATTTTTGGATTGTTTCTTACTAGGAAAAACCCTAGTTCTCGAAATCGATGAATAAAGCAACCTTCGAGGAATGGAACATGGGAGTGAGGGGTGATGTAGCTAAAATATTATAATCCAACAGAGATGACAGTTCCTCAATCCAAGTCTCAGTTTTTTTTATATGCCAAGTTGCAAGTCACATTCCAAACCATTTTGGGGACCCTTGGCCACTACCTCCTTGGGGGGTAAAAGCCTAATAGAGCAACACTTTTGAGTTTTGTGAGATGCCACAAGCTTGTTTAGGCATGGACTAGGTGACCACATTGTCCATCCACTCTAGAGGCATGGTATGGAATGGAAAGACATTACATGGAATGGCATGGTATGTCATGTCAAGGAAAGTCATGGAAAGGCATGGCATGACAAGGCATGGTATGGAAAGACAATGCATTACAAGTGAATGCAAAGGCATGGTATGGAAAGGCATGGCATGGAAAGACATACCATAACATAGCAAGACATGGTACAGAAAGTCAAAGCATACCATACCATACCATACCAAAGCAAGGTATACCATACCATACCATACCAAGGCAAGGCAAGGAATATCATACCATGATATGGAATGTCATGGCAAGGTAATGCAAGGCATGGCATGGAAAGGCATGAAAATGCGAGGCATGGTGTTAAGCCCTAATATTGGCTCATTACCCCTTAATTGGGGCATATTATATTAGTAATGTTATTTTATTTATGTCAGCTTTAGGCCATTAGTTGTAATTATACCTCCTAGTCTCCTATATATACCAAGGAGGCATTTTCATTTTGACTCATCTTGTACTTGAACATTTAAGTGGGGTAAAAGGAGGTTGCCCCCTCGAAGAGGCTTATTATCTGAAATTATCTATTTTTCAAGGCATTGGGTACTTTTTCTGAGGTTTTTCTATTCTATATTGATATTTGGTTCTTAACATATGGTATCAGAGCTCAAGGTCTTGGGGTTTCGCTGCTACATCTGAGACACCTTGGAATTTTCGCTATAAATTTTGTTCTAAAATGTTTCAGAAGGAAAATATTGGAGGATATTTACTAGACGGAGCAAGGTACGTTGGGTTCAAAATTCATCTCCTGAGGCCTTACACTTTCAGAGATATAGCCTGTACAAGATAGGGTTCTGGAATCATCTTGAACCGAGTCATTGTGGAATTTTTGCTATAAAAACTTTTCTGTAACATTTCAAACCCTAAACTCCAGAGGTTATTTATAGAAATTATTAAGGTATCTATGGTCAAAATTTCATCTTCTAGGTCATCTTAAATTTGTAGATACACCTTGTGTAAGATAGGGTATATGACTAGTCCTATTGAATAGTCTCAAGAAGATGTTCCAAGTAAAACAATCATAACTTCTTCCTAGAGTATCCAAATTGAGTGGCACTAGTTTCATTGGATCATGGATAGTCTGTAGTATTTCTAGTGCGAGTTTTAGAATTTAATATCAATTATTTTTTGTGGGGAACGCTATACAAGTGAGATCTCCTGGAAAGGAAAAAAATCAGTAAGTTGTGGGGAAGTTACCGTAAATTCCACTTGGCACATCCAATTTTGATCAGACCTATGGAATTGCAGAGAAGAAATATCAAAGAACTACATAAAAGAAAGTTTCATACCTAGAAGGGCCACAACTTGGGAGATACAACAGAAAAAATATTGTCTAGCAGAACTGCCTCAAAATCAAGGTTCAAAAGTGATACTTGGCCAACATGGCACCAAAAAAGGGAACTTCTACACCAAATAAGCCTCCAGAAAATCCTACTTGGACTCTTGATGAAGGTGAAGAAATGCGTAGGGACATAAATGAACTACAAAAGAAGATGGATTCAATAGAAGCTAAGTTGTATACTAAGATGGATGGTTTAAAATGGGAGATCATGGAAGTATTGAAAAATTTCGTAACAGAGAAGACACCTGAAAGTGAAAATGCATCCCATGAAATTCATGATGAGGACACATGGAAGGTGAATCAAGAATGGAGAAACTCCAACTTTGGTTTGAAGACCAACCA
>SNQJ01S0051060.1:44561-68869 GCA_010110895.2 Picea sitchensis
TCCACCGTAGATCTGGGCGCGATCATCTGGACCATTGGTACATGGTCGGAACATAGTTGAGGAGCGGAAAACACATGCACTGGGAAAAACTTAGCATAAATGCATTTTATGGGTTTTTCCGAGGCTTTTCAAATAAATACCACCATGGAGGCTTGGCCAAACGATCCTTTAAGTATCTGAAACATGGTGCAACACTTACATCGAACTGGCTTTATTAAAACAAAGCAGAAGTGCAACTAACCTATGTTCTAACCTAGTTTCCTATGACAGTTAACCCAGATTAGATTGTTGGGTTAAGAAATTACTCTACCCTGGGGCTATCTGACCAGGATTAGACAGTCTGGCTAGGTTTATTCACTAATCTAACCTAGACACTTTGGCTAAGATTAAACTGTTTAGCCAAATTCATTCACTACCCTATCAACATCAATTTAAAAAAGAACTTGGCCATGCTTGAAAGGTATGAACCAAGTTACCATTATTGCATGGGGATTTATTTCAATTCTTTTATGCCCTCTTTTTATTTTTATTTTTCTTTTTCTTTTTTCTTTTCTTTCTTTTTCTTTTTCAAATTACTTGCAGAATGAAAAGTCATTTGTCAACAAAAACACTAGAAACAAATAATATCCCAGTCACCATTTGATCTTATAATTTATAGGGTGATAACAATGGCTCCACCTGGGGATGGTACTTGCCCTGTGAAGTGCCAAGGATCCTGGCTCCTGTCATTTTGAAACTTCTACCTAGTAGTCTTCGCTGATTGATTAGTTTTATTCTCAAAAATGGGAAAAACAGGGGTCGACGGCTTAGGGCCTTCTCTTCGAGCTTCAACTAACTGACTGATGTTCTTCACTCAGAAAATGCAGGCGAAAAATAAAAATAAAAATGGTATGTACAATGGTGGGTGGAAACTCAAATCTCTACTGAGGTGGAACATAATGTTTCAACATTCTGCCATTCATAGGTCCTCCTGGCAGATCTGTCCCATCAACGTTGTTTAGCAAGAAAGCATTGTTTCCCCTGAAAGCTTGGATCATGTATGGTCCTGTCCACAGACTTTCAAAATTTCCATGCTTTCCCTTGTCTTCATTTCTGGCGTCCCATCTCAGCACCAAATCTCCTATTTCAAAATTGTCTTCCTTGGTTCTTTTGTCAAAAATCTTCTTGATACTTTCTTGGATCACCTGAGTCTTGTTGAAAACATCCTCCCTAGACTACTGCAAATGGATCATCTGGTTGATCCTTCTCTGTGAATCATTTGGCTCAGCTTGTACATCTTGAAGCAACTTCATGACAGGGACTCCTAAAGAAGTGGGGAAAACTGCCTCTGTGCCATAGACCAGCTGGTATGGTGACATACCAATTGACCTTTTGGTGATCAGTCTGTCAGCCCACAAAGCGAACACCAACTTGTTGTGCCATGATTTCTTGTTTTCCTGCAACGTTTTCTTGATGATGTTTACCAAGGTTTTGTTTGAAGATTCTGCCAGCCCATTTCCCTATGGGTAGTAGGCTGTGGAATTCCCCAAACCAATGTGATACTGGTCGCATAAATCTATGAGCTTCTTCGACCGAAAAGCAGCTACATTCTCAGTTATAATCTTTCTAGGGCATCCAAAGCGAGACAAAATATTATTTTCAAGAAATTTGATAATAACAGAGTCAGTGGCTTGCCTGCTTGGTACTTCTTCGATCCATTTGGTAAAATAATCGGTGGCAGTGAGAATCCACTTGTGCTGGCCTAAAGAAGGGGGTGTATTTCTCCAATGAAGTCCAGTCCCCATTGCTAGAAAGGGGCTTCAACTGAGATCGGTTTCAGGGGGAGAGGAAGGAGTTTCCTTTTGCCTTCAAATAGCTGACATTGATGGCATGCAGTCACTTTATGATGCACATCGGCGAATAGGGCGGGCCAATAGAATCTAGCCCTGAGTATTTTGTTGGCTGTGACCTTCCAGTTCAAATGGCCACCACATTCTCCTGCATGAAATTCTTGTAACACTTTGTCAGCTTCATCTTTCAATAAATAGTTTAATAGAATGCCACCAAGATCTTTCCAATACAAATTGCCTTCTAGGATACAAAATTTTAATGCTTTTAACTTCAAAAATCTCGCTTTAGTCTTAGTCAAACCAGGGGGAGCTTGTAAATTTTGCAAAACATATATAAGATCTGCGTACCATGGAGAGTTGAGAAATACCTCTCTCATGCTTGGAGTCGCCAACTCGCCCTGTTCATCCACTGTAGCTAAAAAATTAATATCAAGAGAATCAAAATTAGATTCAGCCATTAATTTGGCAAGGCCTTAACCCTTGATTAGTTTTGTTGGCTTAATCTCTATGTCGTATTCTAAAATGACGGCAATCCATTTTCCTCTTCTTCCATCCGGATTGTCTTGTGTCAAAATGTCTTTTACTACCGCATTCGGGACATATGCAATGGTGTGGGAATGGAGAATGTAGACCCTAAAGTCTTTTATAGCTTTTACTAAGGCAAAAGCTTGTTTCTCCATTATCTTGTAATTCAGAGCAGCGTCTCTCAACACTTTACTAAAGAAAGCTATGGGCTATTCATACCCTTCGTTGTTCTTTTGTAGTAACACGACTGCTATAGTATGTTCGGAGGCGAAAGAAAAAAGATAGAAATCTTTAGTAAAATCCGGACTGATCAAAACAGGGGCTTCTGTGAGTGCTCGTTTGACTTGTTCGAAAGACTGTCTGGACTCAGAGTCCCATTTTATTATCACGTCTTTTTTAAGCATATTCGTAATGTTTCTGAGGAGTTCTGCTAGATTAGGAATGAATCTTCGTAAAAATTTTATCCTCCCGATAAAGGACTGTAATTCTTTGAGATTTCTTGGGTGTTCTAATTTTTGTATGGCCTCAATTTTGCTGGGGTCTATTTTGATTCCATCCTTGGAGATGATATGTCCTAGCAATTTTCCTTCCTCCAACCCGAAGAGGCTTTTCTTAGGATTTAAAGAAATCCCAAACCTTCTACATTTCTTGAAGACTCGTCTGAGGTGTCGCTGGTGTTCATCATCAGACCAGGAAAACATAGTCACATCGTCCAGATAGACGACAATAAATTTACCCGATTCTTCCACGAAGGCGATATCCATCGCCCTCTGGAATGTGGCTCCTCCGTTCATCAGACCCAAAGGCATTTCCACATACATGAAAGTGCCCCATGGTGTGGTGAAAGCGGTTTTGTCTTGGTCGTCTGGGTGAACTAGGACCTGATTGTAACCCGAGAAACCGTCTAACTAAGAGATTCGACTGGACTCGACTACCCTTTGCAGGATGTGGTCCATTTTCGGCAAGGGGTAATTATCCTTCAGGGAGACTTTATTCAGATTTCGGAAATCTATGCAGAGTCTGATTTCCCCAGATTTCTTATGCGTAGGGACCAAATTAGAGACCCATTTGGAAAAATGCAAAGGGACTATAATTTTGGCATCATACATTTTCTTAATTTCCTTTTCTATCAGAGGGAGCAACTTGGGATTTATCCTCCTGAGTTTCTGTCGGAATGGTTTTTGGTCTTCTTTTATTGGAATTCTATGTTGTATGATGCTGGTATCATAAGCCTTCAAATCCTCATAACCCCAGGAAAAAACATCAGAATACTCTTTGAACAGCTCAATGTACTTAAGTTTTTTCTCAGGGGGCAATGATTTGGACAATTTGACCATCCTGGGTTTTTCTTCGGTTCTTATATTACAGTCTTCTACCTCTTGTCCATGTGCTTCAATTTTGGGTTTTTTGGCTACGTCGTTAAAATCAAACAAATCCTCTAAAGGAACTAGACCCCTAGGCAAAATGTTGCTTTTCAAATGTAAAACATCGGCATCCATTTCATCATCGCCTAACTCTCCTGAATTACGCTATTTACACTATCTATTTCGAAATCAGAACTATTTACATTTTCATCTGCGTTCTCTAAATCTATATTTGTACATTCAAAATCATTTTTACACTGAAGAAAGTCTTCGATTTGATCATCATTTCCAAAAACTTGCCAGTACCTGATATTGTCGAGAACGGTTGGTCTGCATTTCACTTCTACCGTATACAGGTGAGTTGAGCGGAAAGGAATTTTACAGGTGGCTGCTAATGTAGCCAATCCGTCTACCAGAATGTTTTGTCCCCTCGGCATTACCTGCAAGTCGACTTTAGTAAAACATCTAAGGGCATCAAGAACATCATTCCTATAGGCTCTAAGACGTGGGTGTTTCGCAGTGTACTCACCTTTGATTTGCTTGATTATCAACTCAGAATCACCTCTTACCATAATCTGTTTAGCACCAACCTTTTTTAAAAGTTTCAGACCAAGCATTAAAGCTTCGTATTCAACAATATTGTTAGTGCATTGAAAGTTTAATTTGTAAGAATGATTTTTCTAAATACCTGTTTCTTTGGTTATGCAGCCAAACGCCCGCTCCGGCTCCTTCTTTGCTCACTGCTCCATCAAAATCCATTCTCCAGAGATCTGCAGGTAGTTCTTCGGTTATCACATTCTTCTTTCTTTCTACCCCGATGATTTCTTGGCCGTTGTCTG
The DNA here is from genome assembly GCA_010110895.2 of Picea sitchensis. Classification (NCBI taxonomy): domain Eukaryota; kingdom Viridiplantae; phylum Streptophyta; class Pinopsida; order Pinales; family Pinaceae; genus Picea; species Picea sitchensis. Next base: position 49,119 of record SNQJ01S0051060.1, read on the forward strand.
AACCAAACACATCCTCTCCTAGCTGAATATCTTGCTCTCCCGTGTCACCATCGTTATACAGGATAAAAGAGTCCAGGTCAGAATGTGCAGAGTAAAGAGGATAATTGTGTGGTTTTTCTTGGCTACTGACCATATATTTCATCAATGTTTCTCTGTATAACCTTCTTTGTTGTCCGAAGACTGGGATAGTGGCATAAGACATATCGAGCTGCAGGGTACCTCTCAACTTAGCTCCCCAAGACCGGGATAGAAACATTCCATACTTCGGTGGGATGTCTGCAACTACCACATCCATGACCATGCTCTTTGCAGGGATCTGCACCAAGGTGATACACAGATCCTTGATCAAACCTATGCATCTAACTTTACTGGAGTCGAACGAGTGTAGATCTTTATAAGGTCTGGTGACCTCCAGTCCCAGTTTCTCCATCACAGCTTTCAACATCAGATTATGGGAGGCACCTGAATCCAGCATGGCGTTATGTAGGATCAGGTCATGTATGTTTAGACTAATGTAAAAAGGAGCAACGTCTCCATTATCATCTTGGCCATCTACTTTAGGTTCGAACAGAAGTTCGGGTTGATCATCTGTAAGGTTCACGGTGTCTGAATGATTTGTTGATCCAATGGTTAAGGCCTTAGTGCCTATGTCAGGTTCAATGGTCAGTGCTTTAATCACCTGTGAACGATAAACGTCTTTGTTCATCAATTCAGAAAGTGGGATAGGAATCTTTACTTTGGCCAACTCCCCCTCAAGGCTGAAAGGGGTTGGAGCTCTACCTTGGCTCATCAATTTTGGTTTGTCTAGCATATCCTTCTATCCAGAAGAACTTGGTGGATTAATAGGTGAAACCTCGGACTGTGACGGCCTTTTCAGAAAAGTGAGGTTTTTCTTCACACGAGCGTCGACAGTGCTCTTCTCAGGAATCTTCTCGGCAGATGGCTCAGTGGCCTTCTTGGCTTCAGTTAACTTCTTCGTTTCAATCATTTTCTTCAGGGAATTCTCTTCCGTCTTTTTCCCTTCTGTCTTTTTACTCCGCAGATTATACTGCCGATGTACTTCCAAAATGGAATTTTTGAATGCCTGTTGTTCAGCATCTTTAGCTTCTTCACTTACTTTTGTTTGGTTGAGAAGAAAAAGTTCTTGCTCTTCTTGGGTAAGGAAAATAGCTTCGTTATCGTGAATGCCCATGAGATTTATGTGGGTATCCTCCAGCTCTTCTATTACTCCCTCTCCCTCATCATAATAATTCTCTTGTAGTGGGGGTCTGATCTGCTGATCTAGACCTCTCTGATCCCTTTGATCCCTAGTATCTCTCTGTCTTATTTTAGGAGGGTTTCTCCTAAAGTTAGGATTCCTAACCTGAGGAGCAGGTGGGTTGTCTCTTGGAGGATTTCTATCTGACACAGTGAGTCTTTCGAACACTCTTTCCATTTCTCTAGTAAATGAATCTAATGTGAAATCGGAGGATGACGTGGAAGGTTCCTCTTTAATTGTGACTCTCCTCTCTGACCTTTGTCATGCCCTTTTTGCCAACAAATTAGCCTCCACACTTATCACACTTCTCTGCATGTCTTCCAAGGTGACATAATTTCTTTCCCTGAGTTGGTATGACATATCAGCATCAAAACCATCAAGGAACTTTATCAACACCAAACCCTATGGAGGTTTGATTTCAGTCAGGATTGCATTGTACAAGTTGTTGAAATGGGTGAAGTAATCTTGTACCGTCTCACCTTGATTTCTTCTGATATTCTCGTATTCTGGCAATATTTGGAGAGGATTTTTCTTTACCTTCCATCTGTCGAGAAAACTCCTTTGGAATGTGACAAGGTCAGGGACTGAGGCAGCTGGTAAATCTTTATACCATTTCTTAACGTCACCTGTCAAACTTTGGGCAAACAATCTCATTTGAACGTCGGCCTCATCAACTTCTTGTAGGTCAAAATAATCATTCATTTTGTCAACATGTTGTTGGGCTTTCAAGGGTCCTGTTGCATTGAATTGTGGAAGTCTCGTTTGATAGTCTTGGGGCATGGCGTGTAGAGGCACTGCCAACACCAAGGGGGCATATCGAGCTGCCATGATGGGTGGAGGAGGTGGGACGAGGACCTGGGTGATCGGCGAGGCAGCGACTGAAGACGAGGATGAGGAGGGGTTGGATATCACTGAGAGAGTGATTTGTGGTTTAATCGTGGGAGACAAAACTTCAGGGGTTCAGGGTTTTCTGACGGTTGGGTCGAAAATGATTCCAGTCACAAAACTATCGGACCGTGTTCTCACCAGGCTTTGTTGGGAAAAGGAGTCAAAGTAAGGGTTTTGAAAGGTAACAGGTTCCCCTGAAAAAGAAAAGGACTTATGCAAGGGAGTATGATTCATTGAGCTTTCAGCTATGGTCTTTTTCCTGAGCAACTATTCTGGGTTGTCTGTTACTATCGCAGGTTTTGGATCTGGGTGAGATTGAGTATAGACTTTCTTGGGAGCCAGAATTATTTTTGGTTTTTTATATATATATACCTTTAGTTTTATGAGTCCAAAAATAACATGTACAAGTTTTAATCAACCTCTGAACATTACTTCCTTCTCGGATTTGCCATATTTCAGGAGCAATATTTCAGGTACAAACTTTTCTTTTAGGGAAAAGAGGACGTAGGTTTTAACTTTTTCGTTCAGTTCCCCAGTGGAGTCGCCACTATGTTAGCACTCTGTAAATTTCCTAGAGGTTGACGAAAGAAGAAATTTACAAAGGTAACTTTATCCAACCACTTTTGAAGCTGAGATCTAGCCCTTCCAACTTCAGAGAGGGATCTCTCTATATGATTTAACTATGTTTCCAATTTTAAATATTAGGCTAGGTAAAGAAATAGGTCCATTTTGTTATCAAAGTGTTTTTCGAATTGGTTGAGACAGTCTAGACATCCGTTGGGCTATGGGGTCTGCGTTTTAATAAAATATGAGATCAGAACCAGAAACGTAAAAGGGAAAATTTCACAGGGCGAGATAATATAATCACTGGATCTTTAATAGCATAAAGGATGGACATCAGAAAAGATNAACAAGATGATCACAAAGAAAGAATAACATTCAACTTAGAAGGATAACATCACCAGTGAATACACGCAAGAATCCTGTAAAAGTGCCTCCTTTTATTAATGGAATATCTCTTCAACAATATTACAGTCTGATAGTGTCAGGGTGTGAAGATCAACAACCCCCAATACTTCGAAAGGTGAAGTATTTATAACTCAAATTACAAAAATTCCTGTCATAAATGACTAGGACGTGCTAAATCTATTTTTAGCCTAACAAACTTAACAAATCTCAAAAATCTAGGAACTGCTCGATGATGTGGTGTAACGACAAGCTGATTTCTGGGTAGGCCGTTGGCGAGGTTTCTGCACAACCTCTTCTGACTGGATGCATGACTAGACTGGGACAGCTCATCCTCTAATCGATCATATCACAGAGCTCCTCCCATCTAAGATGACTGGGCACGTTGACATTGTGCAGCCTTCGATACACTTCGTCCATGTCTGTATACTTGGCAAATGTAGGCTTGGTGACGAAAATGTATCGAATCTCGTGTTGGATGCTGATGTCCCACTGAAGGGAATACAGAAATACTTTGTCGATGATGCTCCCTTGAATCCCTGCAAACTTTGAGCTGTCCTTAGACACCTCAGCCAATCTCTTCTTGTAATCTGGGAGTGTCATCAGTTTATCATTAATTACCTTCAGACCAGGTAAACCTTTCTTCTGGAGAGCCTCAATCTTATTGAAGAATCTTTGTATCCCTTGGTCCATTGACTGAACCTTTTCTTCCAGCTGAAGCATTAATCCTCTCTTGGTCAGAACCCTTTTGACCTCAAGGATGGTCTCTGTTCTGTCTTCAATCTTCATCTCTTCTAGCTCTTCTCTGGTCTTAGAATTGAGGAACTTGATGATTTCATTTGCTTGTGTTGGGATGTCTCCCAATTCTACTCTGATCTTCTCAATGGCCTGTTTGCTCCTTTGGACCAATTCATTCTGCTCAAACATGATTTGGATCATGGTCCATTTCTCATTCATGGACTTAGTGATGTTTGTCCATACGCTCTCTTTAACTTCAGCCAAAGTCTTTCCTGCTACTATTTTCTTCCGGAGCTGCTGAAGTTCCTGTTTGAGCTGCTCTGTCACCTGCTTTTCCTTAGAGAGGCTGGTCTAGAAGGAAGATTTGAGTTCTTGAAGGTTCTCAATCTCCTTTTTCAGCCTACTGATCTCTGTTTCCTGCAGGTTCATCTTTCTCATGGACTCAGCCAGTTCAGTTGTCTTCTCTTGGGATGTTAATGGAGTTGCAGATGGGATTACTGTCACTGATGTTGTACTCACTCCTGACATAGGAATGACAGTCAATGGAATGACTTCCATTGGTTTCATCTGCTCCTTCTCTTTTAATAGTTTCTCCATCTCAGCTTCCATTTCTTTGAGTTGTGAATTCTGCTCCATGAGTAGCTTGAGCATTTCATCCTTCTCTCCTTCTTTCTCTGCTATCTCCTTTGCCTGCAAGTCCTCTGTGGGCAGGAGCTTCAGTTGCTTCCTTAAGGATGCTATGTCAGCATTCTTCTTCTTTATCATTTCCTCAGCTGTCTTCACGTTTGAAGGGTCGTAGCCGATCTTGAGGACCAGCTCCTCCAAAGTCTTGATCCTACTGTTCTTTGCGAAGGACGATATCTTCTCCAGCTTGAGTTGTGTTTGAACATTGTTCAGGGACACTTGCAATTTGGCCGTAGATGTGGAAAAATGCGCCAGTGTATAAAATACCATTTCCCCTGTTTATTTGTGCAGATCCATCTGATCAACCGATTGCACGTCCTTCGTCTGGAATTCGAAGGAGGCCCTTTTGAAATCTGTGATCACCTTTGGATCTGGTACCTGTACCTGGAGGAATGCCATATGCATCCTACCCTTATCTGTGTCAAATGTTGACAACATCCTATTTTGTGGAGACGGTGTCTGCTTCCAGAATTGGGCACAAGTGTTGTTGGTCAGGGTCTGGTTCCTTTTCTTTATCAGCTCATACTTTTCAAAAATGCTCAGCTTGGGCCCAGTCTTCCCTAGTTGAGTGCTCAAAGGGGAGTCTGTGGTTTTCTTCGGTAATTTTGGGGTAATGTCCTTGAAGTGGCTCGAACCGAAGGGTGGAATAATAGACTTGGTCACTGTGGTAGGCGAGGCTTCTTTTTCTCCAGCCTGGCTAGGAACTGAAACTGTCTTGGGCCTCTTAGTGTGCAGCTGGAACTCTTCGGACGATACCGCTGTGACAGGCAGAGATAAATCTTGTCGAGGCATTTTTTCCTTAGGGACCTGTGGCGTGGTCGTTGGTGGCATAGTGGCCAGGGGATCTTGCTATTCTACTTCGATCAATGTATCCGGCTGCCAGGCTGTCTGATTTGCGAACTTCTCAATTTTGGGCCTGGACTCATGAGCATACAGGATGTTCTTGTTCTTGACCCTCATCTCTGAGATGATCCCGCATGGATCATAATGCCATGGGAAACTCATGAGGAACTTCATTTCTCTCAGCATCTGGTCTGCTTCTTCCCCAGTGCCACGACTATTGCAGATGAAGGAGCCAATCCGCCCCTTGATTCTTAGCTGCTATTTTTTCTTCAATGACACAAAATGGATATCATCTGAATTCATAATCTGTCTTATCTATTCTAGAGAAAAGATTCTAATAGGCAAATATTTGGGCAGCTTATACGGTGCCAACTCGCACTTGTATACTCGGATCTCGATATGATTTTGATACAGATACCAATCCCCAGTCTTTGTGTTGTCAGAGAGATGCATGATCCTCTGAACTTCGTTGTTTATCCGAGTCTCGGGCCTACTACCTAGAATACTTACCACAGGGTGGTAGAATTGGTCGATGAACTCCTTGAATTTGAAATCAGTGGAGTTGTGCTTGAGCAAGGATGTCCATGCTGTGACTGCCTGAGGTTTACCATCTCCATCCATATTTTGCATGAAGAAGCCAAATTGATCTGCCTGAAATAAGACAAACATGTATGCCAGTATCGATGAATATCTGAACATGCCTTCTGTGCCAAAATTCACGAACTGTTCGTGAATATTTTCTACCAAGAATGTGCTGAAATCAAACTGGGTGGTGGGATTTTCATCGGTGGAGAAAATGGATAGAAAACCCATAATGGGCTCATCTACCCACTGGTCGAAATAGTATCCCAACAGAGCGCAAAGGGATGAGATGACCTGGTTCCCCTTAGTGGAGAACATGGAAGACGGGTAGGGAGGATTTGTGGAGGGAAATTTAGCAGATGGGGGAAGGAAAAGCTTGAATATTTGAGCTCTTTGGGGAAATGTCATTTTCTGGTATAACTCCGTTAGAATTTCCAGATTGAAGGGAGATGCAGAGTCGACTCGGGGAATTTGCATCATCTGGTCTATGGATTTGGGCGTGATGAGGAACAGGGTCTCTCCGGACGAGGAAATGACAGCTCTTTTCTCGGGAATATAATGGTCTTGACACTTGAGAGCAAACTCGGGAAAATGGTGGATCTAAGGGAAAAGGTAGAGGGGTAAATTTGACTCCCAGAGTCCAATTTCATCGCTCTGGTCCAGGAAAACTTCCCTGAGCCACGACTGGAGGTATGAGAAATCAAAGTCTCATTTGGTATCCACGATCAACCGGTCTTTGTCGACCAGTGGGATCTTGTCTAGGTCGACAGGAGGCAGGAGAAGCGGATTCTCCTCTCTTTCTACTTGTTTGGATTTTGGCACCATCTCTACAACAACACCTACAATAAAACACGACGTTAGTGGGGTCGACTGACTGTGGGTGAGGGTAACAAAATGTAACGGAGGAGTAAGCAGTGAGTTTCTCTGGTGCGATGGGCGAATAACAAAGATAAGAGAAATAACGGTGGTTTTATTTAAACTGGGGTCGGTTGGGCGCGGGAGACAGGTCAGTTGGATAATGGATAGGTTATCCAGTAATAAATGGACAACGGGTCATTTTGGGGGTGAGATGGCTGGTGACGGTGGCTGAAAAATATGGACGGGTGACGTGGCGGCTAGGGATTGGAGGTAAAAGTCGTAATAAGAGGCTTGCCATGAGTGAAAGAGGGGAAGGACTGACAACAGTTATGGGACATGACCAGTTTGGAAAAGGTGGAAGATGACGTCCGGAGGTGACGGAGGTCTGTCTGATAGCAGATGGTGATGGGACTTCGGGGCAAATAGTTTGACGCCACGTATGACAAGGGAGCCGCCAGAGGGGGAAAACCATTCTGGACCCCCCCCTTACGTTTAAAAGCAGATCATCCAGGGGGGTTCAAAATCCATTTTGGGCCGTTGATATGCGGCCCTGTTTCTGAGCCACAGATCTAAGTGCACTCTTTATCACTCATTCCGGACCCCCCCCCCTCCATTAAAGGCAGAACGAATGAGGGGGTCCGGAATCCAATATTGACCGTTGATTTAAGCGCTCGATCCTGGGCCGTCCAGATGCGCACAAGCATTATCAGTGGTTCCGGACCCCCCCTGGTTAAAAGCAAAACGGTCGAGGGGGTCCGGAATGATCTGTCCAACGTAGATCTGGGCGCGATCATCTGGACCATTGGTACATGGTCGGAACATAGTTGAGGAGCGGAAAACACATGCGCTAGGAAAAACTTAGGATAAATGCATTTTATGGGTTTTTCCGAGGCTTTTCAAATAAAGACCACCATGGAGGCTTGGCCAAACGATCCTTTAAGTATCTGAAACATGGTGCAACACTTACATCGAGCTGGCTTTATTAAAACAAAGCAGAAGTGCAACTAACCTATGTTCTAACCTAGTTTCCTATGACAATTAACCCAGATTAGACTGTTGGGTTAAGAAATTACTCTACCCTGGGGCTATCTGACCAGGATTAGACAGTCTGGCCAGGTTTATTCACTAATCTAACCTAGACACTTTGGCTAAGATTAATCTGTTTAGCCAAATTCATTCACTACCCTATCAACATCAATTTAAAAAATAACTTGGCCATGCTTGAAAGGTATGAACCAAGTTACCATTATTGCATGGGGCTTTATTTCAATTCTTTTATGCCCTCTTTTTCTTTTTCTTTTTTCTTTTCTTTCTTTTTCTTTTTCAAATTACTTGTATAATGAAAAGTCATTTGTCAACAAAAACACTAGAAACAGATAATATCCCATTCACCATTTGATCCTATAATTTATAGGGTGATAACACGGGGTACTCGAGAGGCCAAGAGTCTGGAGCTTGGGAGCCTCGACTCACAAAACAATGAAACGCGAAAACCTGAAAGGGAAAGGGAGGAGCCAGTTGAGGCGTTGTGCCTTTTCGGTGTTTCGAAGACTGAAAGTCCAAGAGGATAAGGAACTGGGGAGAATTCACTCACAGGAGTCCCAAAACCCCAAAAAACCCGAAAGGCGTGTCGGGTCAGAACTGAGAGAGGAGCGCCAAGGAAAAAGGAGGCGTGCACAAATTATGTTGAAGGCTTGTGCTAGAGGAGAAAAGGGGGACCTGTGGATTTTTTCAAGGGGTTCTAGCGAGAGCCCGAAGAGCTAATTCGACTAAGAAGAAGAACGATCCAGAGACCAGGAGGTCAGTGGACCCTGCTGAGGTAGGGGGTCTGCATCAAAAACCATGGAGATAATCTAGGCGCTATTTTAGGCTCTATTTTGGGAGATAATATGGGTGCTAATATAGAAGCTAAACCATGAGATAAACTAGGTGCTAAACCAGTAGCTAAACTAGGTGCTAAATCAGGAGCTAAACTAGGTGCTAAACTAGGAGCTAAACTAGGCACTAAACGAGGAGCTAAACCAAGAGAAAAATTTCAATTCCAATGCTATTGTAGAAACTATTGTGGGAGACATTATAGGTGCTAATATAGGCACTAAACTAGGCGATAAACCAAGAGATAAATTAGGCATTAAACCAGGAGCTAAACTAGGTGCTAAACCCGACGCTAAACCCAACTCCCAATTGAACAAGCCGTTTGGCGCTTGGTTTTGCACCATCCAATAAACCAAATTCATGCACTCAAAGAAAATAAATTTTTGTGCTATTCTAGGCATTAATGACCTATTTTGTCATAGTGCTTGTTGATGTTCCTTCACCGGATTTGCACTCTGGTGCTATCCTTGTTGCTTGCAATAGTTGTTGCAATGTTATGAACTGGTCCTACACCTGTTGGAGAAGATATTATTTTTTTCATGACGCTTTCTCAATTTCTTCATCTGCGACATCCCTCACTTGATAACTAATTATATCGATGTCATCATATGTCACAGTATAGTTAACCGATACTTTGTGGAATTTCATCTTCTTACGAGAAACTGTTCTTGGCCCCTTACTCTTGTCTTTCCTTTTTTCTACGACTATTGAGACTATCTACTATGCATCTTCTGTGTCTTTTCCCTATTCATTGTCCTATCCATTACCTTGTTCATTACCTTATTCATCTGCATCATTTTTAGGGTGTTATGTCTTTGTTCCATTCATAGGAGCCTTCCAATATGGATCCCAATCCTGCATGATCAGGTGGATATCTTCTTTCGTGATCTTGTATTTTGTCTAGACCCATTCCTCTCTTTGGTCTTTCTTTGCTTGTATATAGATATGGTGTCGGTCTACCCGAAACCACACAATCGGGGTGTATACCTCTACCAATTGTGGTGAAATGCATGGTGTATTCTTGATACACTTACGAATCCTTTCGTCGTACAGAATTAACTCCATGTTAGTTTCAATTTGTCTTCTTTGGTTAGGAGTGTATCAGAAGTTATGATACTTAGCTTCCAAGCATGGCTTACCTCTGAGACCCAATAAATGCACATCATTTGGCTCTTCCCACGACGTGAATGCAATCAAAATTAAGAACCATGGATAATGAAATTCCATGCCTCTATCCTGTGCTTCTACATAGTCGATGAGGAATTGGTTCAATAAGAAAGGCGCCCAACTCATCAAGACCCCTTCGAGACACTTATCAGCTGCAACTATCACTTGGTATTTTCTACATTTCCTCAATAAATTGCACGTCAATGCCTACATTGCAATCCTTACTGTTGGGTCACATATGCTCGACACATACAATATGTGCACACCTCTAACTGTGCGAAATTTTTTCCTCATTTACTTTGACAGAGTCATGTCAGTTTTATCTTCTGCAAACAACGAGGTTGAATCTTGTCCTTGTGATGGTAATTCTGTGATCCTTGCAATCAGGTCTATATTTATAGATATTGGCATGTTTATCCACAAATAACCACCACACACATAGGTTAATAACAACTTAACACATGCATTCACCTCGTTTCTCCTGCCAAAGTGTGGGATGTCGAACAATTTTAGGATGCCTACTCACTCCAATCTTGTCAATTTTATTTTCTGCAAACAACAAGGTTGGATCTTGTCCCTGTGATGGTAATCTTGTGATCCTTGCAATCATGTCTTTATCTATAGAGACTTCCATGTTCAACCAAAAATAATTTCCACGCACATAGGTTAATAACAACTTAACACATACATTCACCTCTTTGCTCCTACCAAAGCGTTGGATGTCGAACAAGTTTAGGATGCCTAATCACTCTAATCCTATGGTCCATACCTTTGGCATAGGTATGATTTGGTTCATTGTTGGATCTATCCTCAGTTCCAAGTATTGGTGTAGTGCAAGTTCAAGGAACTTCGTTATTTATGTCATATTGTGGTATGCATATTTGAACTGCAACATCCTACCTAGCATGTATTCATCCATGATGACCCCATCTGGGATGTCGGGCATCACCTATTCGTATTTGGGAGTCTTCTGCAATGTCGCTAGTGTGGCATCATCCTTCCTTGGTGGAGTATGGTCTCAGGGAAACCTCTAGTTCTATTGTTTACCCTCTTGTTCAAGCTTTCTTTGGTACATGCATTGTTTATTTTGGTGGTGCCATGTCTGTAAACTGGTTACCAATGAAAACTGCTTCAGCTTTGGTGTTTTTCTCAACTTCTGCAATACGATTCTTGGCTCTTTGTTTCTCGCATTCAACTCTAAGTGACAATGATCAATGATTGTCAACCCTTCATGGATTTTGTGACCCTTCTCTAGTTGACCATGTCCCTTCACGCCTGAATTAAATGTCTAATCCACTAGTGGTGTGATGAATGCTTGATTTAATGCTCCTTTATTTCCATATCTTTCGTTGGATTTTTTCCTGGTACTGCCAGTCTTTCACGATCCTCGATGGATTTTTCCATTTATTTCTATACATCATCTTTATGACTTTTCATTAACTCCCTTTAACTATCATTTCTTCCCTTTTACTTCTTTTAAAAGTCTTGACTATGCCATTCCACGTGTTTCTTGTGTACATACCTAATTATCTCTGTGTTTTTTCTTTTATCTACACAACACTCAATTTTTCTACGCCCTTACTCTCATTTAACTTACTTCAATTTTTCCCATTTTTCCTTCGTTTTTCTTTTCTCTTTTTCCACTTTTTCTTCTTTTTCCTTTTTCTACTTTTTCTTAATTTTTCTTTTTCTTTTACCTACTATAATACACTACTATAATACAAAGGTTCTCGCACAGGTAATATTAGTGCGCGGTAGGTCGAATGTACCTATAAAGTTTCAGCCAACTACCATTCACCATTCCTCCTAGGACTTCTCCATTCAACATTTCCAACTGCACAACACCTGTCTCCATTACATGCTTAATCACATATGGTCCTAACCAATGCATTTGAAACTTCCCTGGATGCTGCATGAACTTACTTTCTTATAGTAATACTAAGTCCCCCACTTGAAACTTTTTCTGTTTAATATGTCTATCATGCCATGCCTTTTCTCTTGCCTTTTGAACTTGCTGATGGAACCCTTGCGACAAATCGATCTTCCTCAAGCTGTAGCAACTATGACAATCTCTCCTCTACTATGCTAGATTCTAAAAGATCAATAATTGATGCAACACATAGGCTAGGCACAACAAACTCCATTAGCTTTATTGCTTCTTTCCCATAGACCAACCTAAAAGGTGTCTGTCCGATCAACTTTTTACTTGTATTCCTATATGCCCATAATACTGCAGGGATCCTGAAGTCCCATAATCCCTTCCTACATTGCAGATATTTTTCAAAGAATTCTCCAAAATTTTATTAAAATCTTATGCTATCCCATTAGCCTAAGGGTGATACGATGTACTCTTTGATTATGAATTTTAAATTCCTTAGTCAATGTTGTAATCGTCCTATTTGGGAAGTGTGTTCCTTGACCACTGAGTAAAATGCGAGGGCATCCAAATCATGTAACTACATTCTCAAATAGAAACCTCGCAACAGTATCCATAGTGTAGTCTATGAATCATGTTTCTTTTTCCCATCTGGTCAAATAGTATGTCGCAATTATTATATACATATATCTTGATCTTCTCGTTGGTGGGTTGATCGGTCAAACAAATTCTATTGCCCATTTATCAAATTCCTGTAGTGTAACCTATGGGTGTAAAGGAATATCATCACTTCTGGATGGCTTTCCCACCCTTTGAAAAACATCGCATGCCTGATAGTATTCTTTAGCATCCTTATGAATTGTGGGCCACCAAAGCCCTAGACATAAAATCTTCAGCATTGTTTCTCTACTTGCGAAGTATTCTCCTGCAATTCCTTCATGCTATTATGAGAGTATCTTTGGTCTTTCATGCTCTAACACACATCATCTCAATATTCCATTTGTGCCTAACTTGTATAAGTTTACTGAAATTAACTGATAGTCTGTTGATTTAACCACTAACTGTTTCTTTTGCATCACTATCATGTTTGACAAGGCCATTCCTGTACTTAAAAACTGCACAATCTGTGAAGTAGTTAACCACCATTTTAACTACAAATAATTGTGCATATTGCAAGTTGTCATCTAGATTCCCTGTATCTTTTTCTAATAGTATGCACGATAAGTGATATGGTCCTGCATTCAACTTCCTCGGTTTCACAATAAGCTCAAAATCATATTCTAGAACATCAGTAACCACCTGCATATTCTCCCCCCCAACAATGGATTATTCACTAAGTATCTTAGTGCAAAATGGTCTATATACATCTTAAAATGAGAACCCAACATTATTAAATAATGTCTAAACTTCTATAGTGCATATACCATTTCCAATACTTCCCATTCTTTGGTAGTGTAATTATTTTCTATTGTTGATAATTTCCTTCTTGCAAATGCAATTAGGTGGTCTATATCTCCTTCCCCCAGTTGAGATAATACTGCGACTAAAGCTATGGATTACACATCCATATGAACATGGAACTCCTTCCAATTTGGGAAGATAAAAATCAACGTAGCCACTAATTCGTTCTTCAATGTATGCAAACCTTTCTGACAATCGTTATTCCACTGGAACTTAGCTTCTTTCTTCAACAACTTCTCCACAGGTGTTGTAATTTGTGCATAATCCTCAATGAAATTCATATAGTATCATGTATGACTCAGGGTTTGTCTCAACTGTCTGATTGATGTGGGTGATTGTAAGTCCAAAATCACTGTAATATTGGTAGGATCCACTAATAAGCCATGCTTGCATACCACATGGCCCAACAAAATTCCAAAAGACGTGAAGAAAATACATTTTTTCAAATTCAGTGAAATATTACATTGTCTACACATATCCAACATTAACATGAGTACTTCTATGTGATATTTCAATAGACTAAACAAAATCCAATCATTTAATTAAAATTCAAAGAACTTATGAATAAGTTCCTTAAATGCTGCGACAACTAGTCTTGAAAAAAACTGTAGGTGCATTCTTTATCCCAAAAGACATTACTGTGTATTGATAACTTCCCCATTCTATTTCTAAGGTAGTGTTATGTATTTCTTCCTATGTAATCTTAATATGGTGATATCTTGAGAATCCATCTGTGAAAGAATGGGCCTCCTTCCCCCCTACATTCTCTAACATTTCATCAGTGAAGGGTGTTGAAAATGGATCATACTGGCATGCATCGTTTAGCTTCCTTAGGTATACACAGATCTTGATTCCCTCTATTTTATTATCTAGTATTACCATTGGACTTATCCATTCTAATTCCAGTACTGGTTCAATGGTTCCTACTTCTAACATTCGGTCTATCTATGCTTTCACCTTCTATTTATACTTCGGGTTTAACTTGTAGGGTCTCTGTCTCACTAGGTTAGCATCTCGTTTCAAAGGGATATTCATTTATCCTAACTCATAAACTATCCCCTTCATCTCTGAGAATGTAGTTGGGAATAGATCCTGATACGTGTATAGTAAATCTACAATCTTCTCCACAGTTTCATCATTCGAATAATCTCCTATCTATGCAAACTTTGGTTTTTCTTTTGTCCGAATATTTACCTTTTGTGTCTTTAGTAGTTGTGCATATGCAGTAGATTCAAGATTTGGTCCTTCTACTACGTGTTCCCCCTCAATTTTAGGTACTTTCATATTCCTTGGATCTTCCTCATCGTGTTCTGTTTAGCAACATTATACCATTCTAGTAATTCATGAACAATTAGAGAAGATCTGTGTACACTAGACATAGGTACTACCTCTATCGACTCTTCTTTTGAAAAATTCTTGTTTTTAATGACCTTTAAAAAGACATATACTAATGGATATTCATGTTCAAAAGAAAATGTTACCTTAAAACTTTGAATTAGCTGGTCCCAATTTGTTGTTTCTCTATGCATTTCTAGTTATAGGTACCAATTATTAGGAATTGTATCTAATGTATGTATAAACCTGTGTGTCCATTCCTTCTTTGGTATTGATCCCCATAGGTTTCTTCACTACGTAATATGATATTTTGGGTCACTTACTCCTGTATATTTCTACATAGTATACTCAACCTCGGTACCAAATCTTACTTGCATTAGTCTTTTACACTGTGACCAATATTACATTCCTTCTTTTTGTTCAACCCACAATCTGGCTGGAGTGGACTTCAAGACAACATCTAATGCCAAAAATATTTTATGTTCAGGTATATGCAACTCAAAATCCTTTACAAAATATATTATATCAGTCAATCCATCATACTTGGGTGGATCACTTAACTCCATTCCAATCCAACGCAATGATCAAGTTATGCGTGCACATCATCTAGTTGATACTTCATGCATCCTCTGCTACCAATGTTCCAAACCTTCCTCTAAATCTTATGCACACGAGATAATTCTTATCCAACTTAGCATGTCTTATGCAGTGGGGTTAGCATAGTCATCCATCCACGTATTCATAGAATACAAGTTATCAATTTCATTCCCTTTTGCTGGCTCTATCTACCTCTTTCCTTCTGTAGGATCCAATGGCGCGGTAACTTCTAAGTCCCCTACTTAAAATATAATTTACCTCTTCTTCAGATTAATGATATCCTGATTTTCAAAGGCCCATTCAAGTCCCATCAACATTTGGTATGGCTGACTATCATCCATGATCTCAATGAATTCAAAATATTATACATGGCGCACACCATCTATATTTACAGGTACTCCTTTCAATCGACCAATTGGTACTACCTTGTGTTGGTTTTCCAATATTAACTGGATGGAAGACCAGATCAACTTGGGTTTCCCCATCATTTCCCATGTCTAATTTGATAACAAATTTACATCAAAACCCAAGTCTAAAATAACGTTATCCATATCATATTTCCAAATCTGCGCACTTAAGCTGAACTCTTCATTGGTTATATTTTTGCGCAGTACCTAATTCACTACCCTCTATGTAGAAGGGATTTCTCTTTCTTGCATGCAATTATCAATCATGTCACATAATGAACTCAACATAGTTTCATCTTTCATCAATTCTATGCAACTTCTTAGAAACTCTTGTATATTACTTACCTTCTCAAGTTGATTTTTTGGTATAGTACAATCATAGAAAAGAGGCACAGATGATGTTGATTCTACCCAATCTGGTTCTAGGATCTCTTTTATTTCCCTATGATACGTCTCCTTTTCTTGCTAAGGGTCAAATGTTAGCATAGGCCCTACTTATTTCCTTACCCATTGCTTAACCTACTTCCCTCCATTTTTCACATGAACCCCTATTATATCACCTCAACAAATAAGAACTATTGTTCTAGGTCCTTCATTGTGTTTCTCGGCTGATATCTTTTGTATGTTATGATTTGGGTTCTGGTTCTGATTCCCTCTTTTCTGCCACTTTGAAAGTAGTTGAGGACAGTCTTCTATCACATGATCCAGTGCTATACAATATGTTCAAGTTGTACAAGGATTCAGGTATTCACAAGCTAAGTGTCTTGGTTGATTACAATTGTAACATATTATTGGTCCTCTACCTCCTATGCCAAAATTTCCTTTGCTTCGACATCTGCCAAATCCTCCTATGTTTCCTGTATTAAATATTCTCTAATTATTATACTGTGGACCACCTCATTTTGTTTTATCATTCTCATCCTGAATCCTATACATATATGAAGTGTGCTCTCTCATTAAATTAGATGCATGACAATCTTGTTCTTCATGCCCGACTGACTTGCAAAAGTTACAAAATACATTCCTTCGCATACTCTGGTATTTTTGTAGTAATGGAAGCTTAGTTATATTATGTCCCCATTTCTTAAATATTTCATAGTATCCCCCTCCTAGTAATGGATCTGATGCTCCATTTTCCAAATACTGCACAAAAGTGGGGCATTCTTCCTTATGGTGGCCTTCAATCCTACACTTGGTACACCATAATTGTTCCTACTTATCCTTCCCTTTTGTCAGTTCTTCCAGTTGATTTTTCAAGGAACCTAACTATGTCTAGACCTATGACATCCCTCCACCATCTCCTATATGGGATGCTTCTGGCTTCATTGCAATCTCCAAATCTTCAGGCTATGACACAACCTTCTGTTGAACCAACGACTGGTGAATGTGTGGTAGTTTTCTTGCAATAAACCATTCTTATTATTGTTGATCATGGATATATAATGTCAACCTACCCATCAAATCCTTAAATATTTGATCATAGTCCCAAACTCACTCATTCTGCACTTGTTTGATTTCCCTCAATTCTGTGATGTACTGCGACTCATATTTTGGCTTCTTCAACTCTTTCAACAATGCTTGTCTAATTTATGCTAAAGCCCTTCCTTGTCCTGTAGGTGTGGTACTTTGCATTTTCATATACCATACTAATGCACAGCCTCTAAATTTTTTTTCCAAGTGCACAATCTTTATAGCCTCATCCTTGAGATTATTCATAGTCCAAATTATCTCACATACAAATAGACGTTGTTCTAGGTCCTCCGACCCAACTCCCTGGAACTTAGGTAGTGTTAGTGTGTTGTCTAAACCTACCATGTTTTTTTGTGTAGTACCCCCCTCAACGATGTTCGTTGACTTGAAATTGATGCATTGCTTCCATTTCTCTAGATGCTACTACTCTATCTTTCCCTGCTAATTATAAGTTCTTTTTACAAATCCTCAAATATTACTTCCGATCTAGGTGATGCACTGTTATAAGCAAAATATGTCCGTAGGGACGGATCCGACCTATCCGGCTGTGAAGCCGGTTACAGCCCCTTTGGTAGCTCGGAACGAGGAAGAGGCTACCCACACCTCAAGTGGTCCTTCGCCTAAGGCAGTAAAGAAGGGGAAGAAGAAATGTGAAAGGCTTACAAGAATTCGTTCTCAGGACCACCCACCCTGGGTGTTATCCTTCCTTAACTTCCTGGACAACTGAAATGGCCTGGGGGATGAAAATTATGGACAATGGGATGAAAAGGAGCTTGCTGATTTTTAGGACAGCAAGTTGTTCACTCACTTAAAGAGTTGGAAACTCCCCCAGAATGGGTCGCCAGGGTAAACCGGTATCCTGGGTAAATAACCAATGAATACTTTAAGCAAACGGGTATGAAACAAGGGTGAAAAGGGGTTTTAAAATCTACAACCAAGTACCTTTAAATGGATGTAAATTTTGAACAGCAAGTTGTTCAAAGCTTTCAAAGCAAGGAAACAAGCCCAGAATGGCTCGATACCCCCCGAGGCGACCCAGGAAGTGATCCCGGAAGATTGTTAAGTCAAAAAAGGGCTGTGAAAGTGAATGAACAACTTTGTAACAAGCTGTTACAGCTATGATATAATAGAAAGTATACACAACTTTAGTTTTGGTTCGTGAGTGAAAAAGGTGGACTGACGAAAGGTTGACTTTAAGAGTATTTTATTGATCAATTTTTTGTTTTTATCACATGCCTTGGCCACCACACTATTTTGAAGGTTATCCCGATCAGGCAAATACATCCTGGAATTGTGCCAACCAATATAAGAAGAGTAGTCCTAGCAGTCCACGGTGGTTAGGTTGAAGAGTGCCCCATGCATTTCAGAGAAGTAGGGATTAGCCACTTCTCGTCACTAGCGCTTTCGGGCTCTTAAATCCGCTTGGATGGAAGAAGGATACCTGGGAAAAGGAAGAGGCTCAGGACCCCCCTAAAGAGGGTTTTGGCTGAGCTTACCTAAGCAAAGTAGTATTCCAACTGAGCTAAGCTAATCAACTCCTTGACCGTGTGGTACTGAGGAAAGACCACTCGACTTATACTAACTAGACAACTTTTGAGGGGCTTTTGATGAAGACTCCCTGGCTTTGACTCTTAATGTTCTATGAAATTGAAACTGTATAAAATAAAATACCAGACCATCCACGTGGCGAGGTCACGCCTTGCTTTCACAAGTGTGCCTCCTGGTTACTGAAATTGAAATCTATCTTCAAACTATATACATAAAACAAGTAAATAGATAGGTGACATATATTTCACGGCTAGATAATATGTGTATGTAAATATCTAAATAATATAAGTTTTTTGTTTTCTGTGTATGGGGCGGACCCCTGAATTGTTTTCAAGTTTCTTTTGCGGCGTTTTGCATGTGTTTAGCTTGCTGATTTTGTATGACCCTTTTTGGGGCAGCCACCTGTAAATTAGTGAGCGAGAAAAGATACAATGAAAATGTAATAAGATTAGATAATTACAACGTAATGATTACAACATTCAACCCAAAGGAATGGGTTGAGACTTTTTGCGAACGACAAAGATGCCATGTGCACGAAAGCCTCAACTAATTCCTTGTATGGGGATTGGAAATTTAGTGTTTGAAATACAAAGATGTGGTTGTTATTTACACAAATATTTAACCAGATTTTTTTAACATGAATTTACAAGTAAACCATTCAAACTACTTACACAAATCAAACATATAAACGTTGATACGTATATCAGAAATATTTGGAATGAGTGCAAGTGATAATCAAATTGTATATGAGAGTGATTGGGTAAGATTTACCGATTGAAATGTGTATTTTTCTTCGCTGTCCTGCTGGCCCCTTTGCCTCAAACAGGTCTCTAGGTGGTCCCCAACCGCTTGAGAGAAATAGAATGGGTGACCGGATGTATCCTTGCAGGAAAACAGCGAAATTTTAGTATTTATGTATGGAAAAAACTGAAATAAACACAACATAAATTTACATATAATAAGTATATAACAACCAACTAAGATGGCTGTCCCGTGGGGGGAAATTGACCAAAATGATCCATTTTCCTGTTTGGGACAGCAAGGTTAATGGTAAAAAAACATAACAGAAACATACATGAACGAAAAGATGAAGCAAACAAGTATGGACAGCCAGCTATGAGGTCTATTTAAGGGTTCTCCTAAGGGGCCCTAGGACTCCCAGCCACTAGCTAAGGCTGAAAATAATTGAATACTTCAG
>SNQJ01S0051060.1:100088-116473 GCA_010110895.2 Picea sitchensis
AGGCTACGTGCCCATTCCCCAAATTTCCAATTTTTCTGAAAATGTTTAATAAAACATTTTATTAATTTTTTAATATTTTTGGAATTTTGTGCAAGTCAAAGTTTGACTTTGACTTTGACTTTGACTCTGCTGCAGCTGACTCAACCCAAAAATGTTGGCTGGAGAGACGGAGTTGGAATCGGACGCAAGCCACATCGTTGGAAAGGTCTTGACGAGTACATCAGGAATATGTCATCACCAACTTGAGATAATTCCACCTCAGCCTTCAAATTCGGCCCGGAACAGTGGCCACTTAAAACCCTTGACTTGCTGGTGGGCCCATATGACACCTAATCTTGCGAAAGGCACCAAATCGCCATACGATATCCAATAGAGGCAAATGAGATATTGTCAGAAAGGTATCGACAAGTAAGGTGACAATATATGCTTGTTTTGGGGTCATTTATGACTGTCTTAGATGTTATGAAAACCTGTCATGCGAGTTGGTGGACCCCTTTTTGCCTAAAGTTATTGACCAACTTGTGACAGCTCTAACCAGGCCATCTGGAGTCAGAATGAGGCAAATAAGATTTCGTTGGAAAGGTGTCTGAGTCTATTACAGCGTGGAATTTCTGAATATCTTATTTATAACTCTTTACCCACCAAATTTAAATCATGAAGCACTGCAACCAATTTGATGTCCAAAAGTGGTCATAAACTCACGAAAGCTCGTTCTTACCAACCAGGGGTCAAAACCAAGCACATGATATACTGTTGGAAAGGTCTCACACTTCCCTAAACCATGTTTGGGTTTGATTTTCCCTTTGATACCATAATCTGAACAGAATCAGACCAGGAAGCCACAGCTATTGGTTTTGTCCATTCGGGTGACATTAACTTTGCGTGTCTCATATGGGTCATACTTACTCGGAATCAAGCTCATGATAGCTCATCAAAAAGCTTGTCCCGATCCCTACCACTTGGAAGTGGTGTATTCCCTAAATCGAATATCCTTGACATGAGGAAGAAATATCATGGGAAGGCCCACAAATCCCTAAAAGCAACCAACTGATACTCTTTCAAGGGCAGAGGCCATAGTAACTATGACCCCCTCCACTGTCTTTGACTGGAACCATAGCATCAAGGGGCGTTTATGGAAAAGTAACTGTGTAAAACACCATGTTGAGCCCAGAGCATATTTTTGGGTCAACATGCACATGGGGTCATGGAATCGAGATAGTATCTATTATGAGTAGGAATTAATGACTCTTCTATTATAGTACCAAACTGAGAATCCTCTTCCTCTCCTTATATGTGCGATATTTCTATAATATGGACTATTGCACAGGGTTCTGTCCTCACAAACTCACTACACGAGTCTCCTTTCTCAGCCCCAATATTCAACCTCTTTTACCTTCTTCCACAACACAATACTCTAAACTCATCTTCCCCTTTTGATACACCTTGCATCCTCAGTCCCTCCCTTCCTTCTTCATTTCTTCCTTAATTCTTTCCTACCTTCAAAATATCCTCTGGTCATCCCCCAGTTCCCATATGTGCACGAATCCCCTTAGCAATCAGCCTCCATTGTCATCACACACTCGTCACACAAAAACATATTTATCTAGGTACCCAATGATTTGTTGGCCCTTGACCAAGTTTTGGAGATCCTTGGTCAATTTTGACCTATTTTTGGACTTCGACAGGCTGTCGAAGGCAGAGCGCAAGTCGAAGCGGAGATCACGAGATCTCAACCCCTTGTTTAGGGACTTTTGGATTTTGGGATTATGTAACGGGTATGGCGATTTCGACCCATGGGTTTACCCATGCTTAGGCCTCTTTTGTAATGTATAAATAGATAGATAGGAAATGTAAGCAAGTGTTCCATGATAGGTGCTAAGTGCAAGTGGTAATTGTAAGTGCTTTGTGCATACTGTGTGAGACTTGAAAGGCTAAGTGCAAGTGACTCTAAGAGATTGTGTAGAGGCTTTGTGTCGTAACCTAGCTCGAGGAAGGAGGATCTGATGGAGTGCGTGCATATCTCATGTCCTATGCGGAGTAGGATATTGTGGCTCTATGCATGTAGAAGATTGGCATAAGACAATAAAGAAGAAGATGGTGGACGTAGCCCCAGGCTAGGGGTGAACCACGTATATCATGTGTTGTGGTTGCTTTGTGTTTTATGGTTTCTTTGTGCATTATGGTTGTTTTATTGCTCATATTATTTATGATTAGTACAATGATGTATGCTTAGATGAATATGATATCTTAGTTCCTAATGATGTGAATAAGATTCTAGATCTCATCTAAGTTGATGTGCTCAGTGCTTGGAGGTGTTGGATCTTGTCGAATACTTTGTTGATTTGTAATTAGGGTTTATCTACGCTTTGAAATAAGGTTAAGTACTAATGAATAACGACTGCTAAGTTGTTTTTTAAGGATTTGTAATCACAAATATGTGTCCTAGCTAGGTTGCAGACATCTGAGTCCTGCAACCACCCTAACTCTACCTCGAGTGAGACTTCATCTGCTTTGCAGGTGTTGTCGAAAGGGCTAGTAGTTAGGGTTTTTTTTGGCGCGTTGTTGAAGCGTTGAACCCTGCATTTGCCCCTATGCCAACATTATTTCATAAACCCTTCACACAAACCCTTAAAGAAATCCCTCTACACAACACTGTATGACTAGGTACAATCCACTGCAAATTCTGTAATATAAACCCCCAATATGTTGCTCAACCAGAAATCAAATGCATGAGAAGTATTATTACTTACATAATTCAGCTATCTTACCAACTTAGGAGTCCAATTCCCCAACGTTGTATTTCAATACCTTCCAATATTATCCACTAATGTTTCTAACCACTCAATTAAGATAATCATAAATTCTCCAAATAAAATCTCATGCAACTCTGTGTACACATACCTTTGCATCTATTTCTCATCACTCATCTGAGGGTTTATGTTGTTTTTTCTAGGAATATTTGCATTCCTTCCTTTCAAGCCATTCGATGATTTCTTTCTTAGTTGACCTCCAAAACATTACCTCAGTCATAGTTTATGAGTCCTGACAACAAAACCATTTGTTGGCGTGTAGTTGTAAGACCCTAGGTTCTGTTTATTCTAATAAGAAACCCTATAGACACCGACCCTTTTAGCATCACCTACATGCAAGTGAAGTCTCACCCAAGACATCTATTGGGGCTACATGAACTAAGTTTCTACAGGGATGAGGGGATGAGAGGCTATCATCATATTCATTCCTACTTATCTATCTTGTGCATTGTATTCGTTTTCCCTTTTCCCTTGATTAATTAGTAAAATTTAATTATGCAACACCATTGTGACACAGATTGCAACATAAAATATTCACTATAACATTCATCATTATTGTGCATGAATCGACTAATAAACATATATAGATCTAGTTATGCATAAATAGAACAACCATGAACAATCACATGAAAATACGTTAAGACACATAATTTTAACGTGGTTTACCCAATCCTTAGGCTACGTCCACAACAACCGGCTTCTTTATTATTCTTCATGAAATTCATCTTAGGCTTGCACATTGCTCTTCCAATAGATACATCATGATATCCCTCCCCATCCTTCCTAGTTGCTTTGCAGTGAAAGCCTCTTCACTGATAACCCTCCCTAAACCTTCAGACATAAACTCTATCTCATTCTCAAACTATTCTCTCAACCTAATCCTATCATCAAATCAACTTTCATCAGCCTATTCTTCCCGACCCATCAAATATTTATACATATAATTTAGGGCAAAAAACCCTACTCGCTTATCCCAAAAACCTATGAAAACTCATGATGACTCATTACAACTGATGACAACTCATTGTTTGGGCATGTTTTTCCTGCCTTTGCTTCTGCATGTTGCTTTTCCATTCTTGAATGTTGGCCTTCCTATTGTTGTGCATCTATATTCTCTTGCATGCATACCTTTTGTCCTTCCTTCTTTTGTGCACGCCCTTAAAAATTAGTTCTTTGAACTTCCTATCCAACACTAAGAAATGTAAATAAGTGAAGTGCTCAATGAGATGCCAACATATGATATTAGCATATGAAATAGGAAATGCGAAATGTTTTCATGCTATGATGGATAGGAATCAATGCAAAGTGCCTGCACCTCTACATAGGTACAACATAGCATAACGAACACCTAGTCAAACAATCGTTGATGTTATCAATAATAGGATATTGTTATGTATATCCATATGCCTAGAATTTTTTTTTTTTACATATATAGATATATTAAAAATAACATTTAATTATTAGTTTAATAAAATTTGATATACATCCTCAACACAAACATATGGTCTGGACAATTATGTCTATAAGTTGGTATAAAAATGATATATATCTTCGTTAATTATACATCTTCATCACATATCTAGTCCACAAATATATAGCTTCCACATAGTATCTCTATTGGTTGGTGTAGCAATGATTTTTATATTTATGGCAATATGATTTTCCAAGTTTACTGTACTCACTCTATATACTTGTATCTATTTTAAGTGATAATTTTTAATATAAAGAAAATGTATATAAACTAAAAAAATGCTTCTATTCAAAAGTATGTGCATGTTAGAATTATGGAAAGCAAGGCATATGCCCTTGCACATCCACACAAGCACATCATTTGGATAACAAAGACTTAGTCTAATATGTAACCTTGTGTAGATAATTGATATCAATCAGCATCCCACACTCCTCCTCTTTGAAACTTTGCACTTTTAGTAGTTCACAAAATTCTTTTATGCATATGCCTAACCAAAAAAGTATTGTTGAACATATTTATCTACCAGAGAGTTATTTATTGTGCATAGACACATCGTTCACATAGACATATCCATTGCATGTCCACATAGACAAGTTGTAGTGTAATTTGAAACCTTGTGCAAATAATTCATAACAATCATCGTCTTGCACTCTTGCATGTCCATTGGTTTCGGTGCACATATTCTCACCAACAATGTAATTTACTTCATAATTGAGTCATTTATTCTAATTTCATTTTTAAACATTTTTAGATTGTTCAATGTGGAAGAAAACTTTGTAAATAAGTGAAGTCTTCAACATATATATCTTGGACAAAGATATATCTTCAGCACACACAAGTCGTCCAAACAACCATATGTTTTGCGCGTCCACACAACATATGTGGTGTACAACTAAGAGAATCAAAATGCTTCCATGCATATGTTTAGCTTAATAAATATTGTTGAATAGAATTTGTTTCAACTAATAATGTATATTAGAAAAAACAACTAAAACCATTTTTCATTGAACTTACTAAAATGAAGTATTCAAAGATAAAGATAAAGAGGAAGAAATTCAACATCTATCGAAGTGGAGTTGTGGAGAAAACAAATAAAAGTTTGTGGATGTTACGATGTGTGGAAAACAATGTAAAGTATAATATGAAGCCTTGTGCGGATAATCAATATCACTCATCGTCCCGCACTGTTCCACTTTGCAAATTCACAATTTTAATAGTTTACAAATGATTTTATGCATATGCCTAACAAAAAAAATATTGTTAAGCATATTTATTTATGGGAGAGTTGTTTTTTGTGCACAAACACATCATCTGCACAGATATATCCTCTACATGTCTGCACAATAAATCTCAAGTGTAATTTGAACCCTTATGTGTATATTTCATAACAGTCATCATACTCCACTCTTGCACTTGGAAAATCTTCACTTCCATTGGCTCCATCACACATATTCTCACCAACAATGTAATTTTCTTGATAACTGGGTCATTTATGCCAATTTCATTTTTAAACATTTATAAATTGTTTGATGTCGAACAAAACATTGTAAATAAATGAAGTGTTCAACATGTATATCTTGGGTAGATATATATCTTTTGCACACACAAATCGTCAACACAACCATATGTTTTGGGTTTGTGCACAACACATGCGATGTAAAACTAACATAATCAAAATGATTCTATGCATATTAACGCAGAGCCCCACCTTAGCAGGATCTGTTGACCTCCCGGTCTATGGAGCTTCGAACTCCTCTGAACCGAAATGACTCCTTGATTCCCATTGGAACCTTCAACAAATAAAAACCATAGGTCCTTTTACAAACTCTACCTGTGCGATCAAGAACTATGCGCAAGATCCCCTCACGTGACCACCAACGGTGACCACAGGCCTAACCAAAAGGCAATTCTCACTTCGCAACCTTGGGTATTCTATTGCGAGTCACCCTGACTCTTCCAATTCCCAAAATCTGAGCTAGAGCTTAGTGATCACTAGCTCCTCCCTTTATCATCTGCTAATGTGACCTCCAGCTGCCACCTGGGGCTCAACTTCCGAGCACTATGAGACTTCGCGTATCGGGAACTTGCAAAGTAGCTCTTCCCCCTTTTCTTGATATTCATGAGTTCCAAATCAACGACTCACAACCCCCTCCGATCTAACGATCTAGGTATTTTCTTGCAAATAAGAAGTTCACATTTAGGGATTTTCGAAAGCAGCTTCCTCCATTCTCCCAACTCTCGATCCCTGATATCTCCTTCCCACGAAAGGAATCGAAAGTCAGATATCTCCTTATATTGATGACTTACTATCTCTCCTTATCTTGTGAGTGTGGAATGACTCTCGTCCCTTATCCTCCTCACAAATTCATTGGATCCAACGACCCACAGAAATAGACCTTTCTCCCTTCAAGAATTTCTATCGTCCATCGAGGTTTTCGATGGTTCCTTGCAAAATGACTTAGTGTCAACCCTCCTAAACTTAATTCCATGAGGTGACTTCAACCATCATCTTTCCTCTGAAATTCCCTCAACTCTATCCTTCATGAGCTTGATTCTTGCTGCAAACTCAAGGATTCTAAGGAATCCTTCATGCACTCCTTGCGGCCTTCACAAAAATCTCTGGTTATCTGATAACTCCAACTCTGCGCACTCTGTGCGATAGAATTTCCTCAACCACTCACTTGGGTTGGAAATTTCTAAGACTCTCCTCAGCCCGTGCACACCTTCCACGACTCTGTGCTATACTTGCACTCCTACTGGTATAAGTTAACGCTATCTCTCCTGAGCTTTTCTAAGGTAAAACTCAAAATCTCGTCGATGCACTCCTTGAGGGATTTCAATGCACTCCTTCTAGGAATGATCAGGAAGAGAAACAATTGAAACTTATACTCTCCTCATGGACTTCATACATCCAACATGAAATCACATGCATATAGCATTGAAACAAATGCATAATAGAGACTGGAAATAAACTGTAAACATACCATTCAATAGATGCATACAGGAACCAAAATACACTAGACAATTGTATCAAAGAATTCTTATATTAATTCAAGTGCTTCTATACATGGTATCAATGACAACAACCATATGCTCATAAAATGTCTACAATCTGTATTCTTTTGTTCTCTCCTATATTCTCTCTTTTCTCTACCACCAAATTACAATGAGAATAATACAATACATATGAGGGAGTATTCTTGAGTTTTCCCTCCTACAAACTAAAGATATCTTATCGAAATTAAATAATATTAATTTCTTTACGTTTATTACAATAAACGTCCACCACCGAAAGATGAGAGCAACACTCAGATCTGTATTACAATCCCCAAAAAATTAAAAGAAAATACATCCATCCAACTATTACATTAATGGTTCATCTTTTGAAATTCAAAAATGTCTTCAAAATGCATGCTGGCATATCCAACTGTCTTCCATCCGCGCTTTATAGTGATGCTCCTGCATCATACTCCTCTGTCTGAAAAGTTCATGGAATCTTGTCCATGAGCTCTTGCACCGATTGTCCATATTTCTGAATATCGGCTTCTCTTTCCCAACTAGCATCCTCAACTAGGTGTCCTTTCCACTTTACCAAGTATTCAAAATATGTCTTCCTCCAGGTTTTCTTTCCAACGCTCTGGTCAATGATCTTTTCCATCTGCGGATTTTCATCTACAGGCATCTGTTTGACCCAATGAATTTCCCTTTGATTCTCTACTCCTCCTACTTCATCTGTTCTGTAAGGATACATATATACTACATTGAATATGGGTGATATTCCCACATCATCTGGCAATTCTATCTCATAAGAAGTTTCCTCAAACTTCCTTAAAATTTTACACGACCCTATCTTCTTCATCTTGAGCTTGTTATATGTTCCTCTTGGGAACCTTTATTTTCTGAGATGTGATAAGAATAAATCTCCCACTTCAAATTGAATCTCTCTCCTATGTTGATCTTCTCTGCGCTTGTACTCCTGGTTAGAACTCTGCAACCACTCTTTAATCTTACTATGGAGCTCCTGCATCTCTGTTGCAAAATCTTCCGCTCCAACACTCCTGAACTCACTCTCCTCTAAGTATCTCAACTCAGATACTCCCCTTGGCTGAATTCCATAAATTATTTGGAATGGGCTCTTTCATGTACTCCTATTAGGTGAGTCATTATATAAAAATTCCTCTTGCGACAGAATCTGATCCCACTGACTATGGTGTTTAGGGACTAAACTCCTCAATAAGTCCCCCAAACTTCGATTTACTACCTTAGTCTGTCCATCCGTCTGAGGTTGATATGAGCTAAAGGATAAATTCGTCCCCAGTTTCTTCCATAGTATCCTCCATAAATGACCAACAAATTTGGTATCTCTGTCTAAAATAATACTCTTAGGTAACCCATGAAGTTGAACAACTTCTTTTAAAAATATATTTGCAATGTGTTGCATCACTAGTTTTCTTACATGGAATGAAATGTGGCATTTTGAAGAATATATCGACTACCAAAAATATGGAATCATAAACTCTTTGTTTCCTTGGCATTCCTAACACAAAATCCATGCTCACTGCGTCCCACGACCTCTCTGGTATTGGAAATGGTTGATATAATCTTGTATTCCATCATTTCCCCTTTGTGGGATGGCAGATTCTACCTCTGTTCACAAATTTTAACACATCTGCCCTCATTCCTGGCCAATAATACAAACTGTTTAGTTGCACAAATGATTTATCATGGCCAAAATGTCCAGCCAATCCCCCACTATGTTTTTCCTTTAAAAGGTTTTCTCTCATAGGACACTTTGGGATACACAACTGATTTCCTTTGAATAACAGTCCATCCTGAATTAAATATTCAATCCATTGGCTTTTGTCTCTCAGAACAGGATTCTCACATGCTTCATAAGCATCTTTAAAATTTGAATCATCCCTATACATTTCCTTAAGGTTTTCAAAACCTAAGGTCTTCACTCGAAACTCCTGTAGAATCAAACATCTCCTGCTTAATGCATCAACAACTCTGTTAGCATTTCCAGAAATGTGATTTATAACAAAATTAAAGTTCTACATAAACTCAACCCATTTTTCATGTTTCTGGTTCAGTTTTTCCTATTTGGTTATAAACTGTAAGGCCGGGTTGTCTCTATACAAAATGAACTCTTTTGAAACGAGGTAGTGCCTCCATTTCTTCAAGTCTTGAATTACTGCATAGAACTCTTTATCATACGTGGGTTATTTCTCTTTGGTCTCGTTCAACTTCTCACTGAAATATGCAACCGGTCTATTGTCCTGGATCAATACTCCTCCAATCATAAATCCACTTGCGTCACATCTCACTTGACATGTCTTGCTGAAATATGGCAGAACCAAAACCGATTGTTCAATTATATTATCCTTCAACAACTTGAAATTTTTTTCTACTTCCTCTGTCCAATGAAAATATTTATGTCATTTCTTGATTGTGTCCATCATTGGTGCACAAATTCCACTAAAATTCCTGATGAGCTTCCTGTAAAAACTGGCTAATCCATGGAAGCTTCTACTTCAAAGATATTCCTTGGCGATGACCATTCTTTGATTGCTTTTACCTTCTCCGGATCCATCTTCAATTCATTCAAAGAGATCAAAAAACACAAATAAATGAGTTCTGTATTCATGAAAGATGACTTCTTCAGATTTATAAACAACTTATATTGCTGAAACCTCCTCATCACTAGAGTTAAATGCCTCAAATGTTCCTTCTTAGTCTTACTGAAGATTAGTATATCATCAAGATACACAATTACAAACTTGCCAATGAAATCTTTCAAGACTTCGTTCATCAATCTCATGAAAGTACTTGGTGCATTCGTCAAGCCAAATGGCATGAAAAACCATTCATACAGTCCTTCATTCATCTTGAATGTTTTTTTCCATTCATCACCTTCTCTCATCCAAATCTGGTGATATCCACTCTTTAAATCAAGTTTTGAAAAAAACCTTGCTCCACTCAAGAAATCCATCAAGTCAGCCATCCTGGGTAAAGGAAATCTGTACCTGATGGTGATCTTGTTTATAGCCCTCGAGTCTATACACATTCTCCATCCGCCATTAGTTTTTGGACTTAACACTGTTGGTACAACGCATGGACTCAAGCTTTCTCTAATCAACCCTTTGTCCATCAAATCCTGGAATTGCTTCTTGACTTCTTCATTCTCCTGCGGATGTACGCTTCTTTGTTTGGAAAACTCACTCCTAGTATAAGTTCAATGTGATGGCTTATACTCCTGATGGGCAGCAACGAACAAGGCAAATCGTCCACCACTATATCAATGAAATTCTCCAGCAGTTCTTGAATTTCCTCAGGTAGATCATCTATCGAAGTACTGGTCAAGATGGCTGTAGGTTTTCTCACCACAACAAACTTCATTTCTTATCCTTTCCTGAGTTCATCTAGAAGTTCCTTCCCACTCATGAGAAGTATAGAATTGCTTGTTTCTTCTTTCACCTTCTTGTCTTCAATTGGAAACAACATATGCATCCTCCCATTCTTCTCCAAGGTATACGTTTTCTTTCTTCCATCATGAATAACATTTCTGTCATATTTCCAAGGCCTCCCCAACAAAATATGACAGACATCCATGGGAATAACATCACATAAAATATCATCTCGATAACCCCCTATTTTAAATTCTACTAAACATTATTTAGTGACTGTTACCTGATGTCCTTTTTGCAACCATGAAACTTTATACGGGCTTGGATGTGCAACTGTCTCCAATTCCATCTTCTCCACCATTTCTATGGATACTAAATTATTCGTGATTCCACTGTAAACTATCACCTTGCATACCCTATCTTTGGTCTTGCAAGCAGTCCTAAACAAACTATTCCTCTGGACTAGATTTTCCACTTCCTTCTTTGGCTTCAAGAGAATTTTCTTCATCATCAAGGATCTTCCACCTTCTGCATATTTTTCCTCAACATTTCTCCTTTGCGCTTCTGAAATGTGAGCTTTGCCTCCTCCATTCCTTTTTCTATCAGGGAATTCCCAAGACTTGTGTCCGATCTTTCCACATACAAAACACTTTACTTCACCTCCTCTGCCTCTTCCTCGTTCTCGAGGAAAAGTGTTCCTATCAACATATTGTCTTCCTTGTGAACTTCCTCCCCTTTCTGGGTGGTTATGAGGCTTCTTTTCTTCATCCTTGGGCTTTTGTACTCTATCCTGGGCAATTTCTTTGTCTTTTCTTTGACTTCTACCTCTGCCCCTTTGAATTTTCTTTCAGGCCAATTTCTCTTTAGTCTTCAGAGGAACCTGATAAGCATATTCCACATTTATGATGGTCACCATGCTCATCTCATCCTAAATCTCATATCTCATGCCATTCATATATGTGGATAACTTTTCATCATCACTCTCATGATTACCATCTCTGATGTTTAACCTGTAAAACTCCTCTGTATACTCCTTCACTGTCATCCCTTTCCGTCTCAAATTCTGCATTCTTTGAAGTAGATTGATTTGATAATCTCTGAGTATGAATTTGGCTTTCATCTTAGCTACCATTTTGTCCCATATTTTAATTCTTTGTTTTCCCTTGCAATGCCTGTCAGCCTGCAGTTCAACCCACCATAGTGTTGCATGTCCTTTCATCCTAGTGGCAACATTCTTTACTTTCTTATCTTCTTTGACACATTTGTAGTCGAAGTATTTATATATATCTCTAAACCAATCTAGTAGCTCCTCAACATCCAATTTTCCTTCATACATCAGGATATCCAATTTTTCTCTGGCACCCATTCTTGCAATAGCTTTTAGCAAACGTTCCTCTGCAGCATCTTCGACTACAACTTCTTCTGCTCCTTCTTCGTTCTCTCTTTCAGCCACATTGATATCTCCAGTATTAGGTGTTCATCTCTATGTTGTCTCCATAGCATCTAATCGAGCACAAAGTTCTCTCATCTCCCTTTCCACGGCTGGATCGGGTAAAGCTCTTTCTGAACGTCTTCTTGGCAGCATTGTTTCAATCTGTCCATGTAGAATTCAAATCTCAACTGTCCTCTATCTTCTCTTTCTTACATAAAACAATATTTGTAAGCTCTAATACTACCTGATGCAGAGCCCCACCTTAGCAGGGTTTGTTGAACTCTCGGTCTATGAATCTTTGAACTCCTCTGAACTGAAACAACTCCTTGATTCCTGCTGGAACCAGCAACACATAAAAACCATAGGTCCTTTTACAAAATCCACCAATGTGAGAAATCACTAGGCGCAAGCTCCCCTCACGCGACCACCGACGATGACCAGATGCCTAACCAAAAGGCGCTTCGCACTTTGTGACCTCGGGTATTCTATTGCGAGTTTCCCCGACTCTTCCAATTCCTGAAATCTGAACTAGAGCTTAGCAATCACTAGATCCTCCCTTTATCCTCTGTTGATGTGACCTCCAGCTGCGACCTAGGGATCATCTTTTGAGCGCTACGAGACTTCATGTATAAATAACTCACGAAGTAGCTCTTCCCCCTTTTCCTGATATTCACGAGTTCCAAATCAATGAATCACAACCCCCTATGATCTAACGGTCTAGGTATTTTCTCGTGAATTGGAAGTTCACGTTTCGGGATTTCCGAAAGCAACTTCCTCCATTCTCCCAAATCCCGATTCCCAATATATCCTTCCCATGAAAGGAATCAACAGTCATGTCTCTCCTTAGATCGAAGAAGTACTATCTCTCTTGAGCTTGTGAGTTTTGAATGACTCTTGACCGTTATCCTCCTCACAGATTTACTGGATCCAACGACCCACATAAATCGTCCTTTCTCCCTTAAAGAATTTCTACTGTCTGTCGAGGTTTTCGATGATTCCTCGCCAAATGAATCGGCATCAACCCTCCTGAACTTGATTCCACGAGGTGACTTCAACCCTGATATTTGATTCCACGAGGTGAATTCAACCCTCATATTTCTTGATCTTGATTCTTGCTACAAACTCAAGGATTCTAAGGAATCCCGCACGCACTCCTTGCGGCCTTCACGAAAATATATGGTTATCTGATAACTCCAACTCTACGCACTCTGTGCGATAGAAGTTCCTCAACCACTCACTTGGGTTGGAAATGTCTAAGACTCTCCTCAACCTGTGCACACCTTGCATGGCTTTGTGCTATACTTGTACTCCTACTAGTATAAGTTAACGCTATCTCTCTTGAGATTTTATGAGGTAAAACTCATAATCTTGTCGACACACTCCTTGCGGACTTTCACTGCACTCCTTGGAGGAATTCTCAGGAAGAGAAGAAATTGAAACTTATAATATCCTCACGGAGTTCATACATCCAACATGAAATCACATACATATAGCATTGAAACAAATGCATAACAGAGACTAAAAATAAATTGTAAACATACCATTCAATAGATGCATACAGGAACCAAAATACACCGGACAATTGGATCAAAGAATTCGTATATTAATTCAAGTTCTTTTGTACATGGTCTCAATGACAACAACCATCTGCTCATAAAATATCTACAATATCTGTTCTTATTTTCTCTCCTATATTCTCTCTTTTCTCTACCACCAAATTACAATGAGAATAATACAATACATACAAGGGAGTCTTCTTGAGTTTTCCCTCCTACAACCTTAAGCTATCTTATCAAAATTAAAGACTATTACCTACTTTACATTTATTACAATAAATGTCCACAACTGATAGATGAGAGCAACGCTCAAATCTATATTACAATCCCCAAAACATTAAAAGCAAATACATCCATCCAGGTATTACATCAATGGTTCATCTTTTGAAATTCAAAAATGTCTTCAAAATGCATGCTAGCATATCCAACAATCTTCCACTCGTGCTTTCTAGTGATGCTCCTGCATCACATATGTTTGACTTAATAAAAAATGTTGAATTGAATTTATTTCAACTAACAATGTAATTAGAAAAAAAAATTAAAAACAATTTTCATAGAACTTAGTAAAAGGACGTATTTACAGCTAAAGATACAAAGGAGGCAATGTAACATGTATCGAAGTCGAGATATGGAGGAAACAAAGAAAAGTGTTTGGATAGTATGGTGTGTAGGAAAAAATGTAAAGTGCGTACAAGTTAGGTTTTGCAGAAAGAAAATATGGTAGAGTTTCCCTAGTGGCAAAGGTTTCTACGACAATTTGGTTATTGGTATACCTGCTACTTTTAGCAAAGATTAAAAAAATTATTCTATTCAAAGTATGTGCACATTAGAATTGAGGAAAGAAAGGCATATTCCCTACATGTCCACACAAGAATAGTGTTCAAACAACCAAGACATAATCTAATTAAAGGCCTTCTTCTAATAATTGATGTCACTAATCGTGCCACACCACTGCACCTCACAACTTCACATTTTTAATAGTCTAGAAAGTGATTTTATGCATATTCCTAACTAAAACAATATTGTTAAACATATTTTATCTTTGGGACATATATTTATTGCACACAAATACATCATCTACACAAATATTGTTGGACACACCGACCACACTTAAAGGAGTGGTGAATGAGTGTGGTGCTCTTTTTCAAACTTTTCCCCTTCACAAAACTTCTTAGTTAGCAATCACCATTTACTCATTACTTAGTGTTGCCATTTATAACCGGTTGAATGTGAACATGCATCAACAACATATATCATCAATAAGTCATCATCACAAGGAACACAAAGAGCACAAGATTTATGTACAATTTCCTTTTATTATGGACTACAATCCTTGGGTTATCAACAACAACTGAATAGGGTTACAAATCCACAAGAGAACCATCTCTATAATGAAAGACTCAGCTTACACAACTCAGAACCAACTGAGAAGAGGCATCAATCCTCAATAGATACCAATCTATCAAAAGGTACGTGACCTGTTAGTAGTGCATCACGCATATGTACGCTCCCTACCAGTAGTACAGCTCGCGTATGTACGCGACTTGTCTGTACTACATCCTGCGTCTTACTTCTGAACAACTAGGGTTCTCTCTCCATGAAAAAACTTAGATATTTTGTAGCCCTCAGTCATAGTCACTTATGTCTTTCACTGTCTAATCTGAACCATAACCAATCACAACACATGTATTCTCTCCAACAATTTACTCATGCTCCTCAACCATACAATATGAATTCTACTCAATCATGTATAAGGAACTAGTATACTATGGAAATCATATCAATATTGAACCATAAGAGTGTTTCTCACTCTATCAATCAACCATCATAACCATATCAAAACAACCATACCAAGAAGGCCTCAAGCATTTACCATACAATAATAAAGAGTATCCATCAAGACAACTATGTGACCATACCTTTTGAACCAATGGATAGATCTGATGTATCTGAGCACTGTAGACCTTCCTGGGAGCTTGATCTCAAAATATAGAACCTCTGCATCTTCATCTCTTCAAGTTTCCATGGTTTTACCAACATGTATGCACCCTAATACACTACCAGCCCGCATATGTATGCACCCTAATGCATTGTCAGCTCACGTACGCCTCAGTGTGTACGCACCCTAACACACTGTCATCCCGTGTACGCTTCATAAACTAGGGTTTCTAAACTTTCAAAACTTTCACCATCAAGATCTTAGACTTACGGAAACTTTGATCCTTCCATGAGATCCTCCACTCAATATCTCTCTCAAAATAGATATTCAAGATATGCTCAAGAGACATTTTCACAAGAGACCCTTGCCTCTTATTTATACTCTCCAAGTAGCTTCCTTAGAAACATCTTATAGGCCACTTTGTCCACATAGTCACCTATGTCCAACTTTTCCCAATTTGCCACTTGTCCATGTATCCAATAGCCATTTGACCACTTTCCTCATTTTAGGGTTAGCCTTCTTAAAACCACTTTCCATAATTAGAAAGTTCTCCATTTACTATATTATTTAAATAATCCTCCTTGACTTTGTCACTTCACTTTATTATTTAAATAATCCTCTTTGATTTTATCACTTCACTTTATTATTTAAATAATCCTCCTTGAATTTTTCAATTCACTTTTAAATAATTTCTTCTTTGAAAGAACTTTGACTTATTTGACCTTTTGGGGCTTCAAGCCAACATATGAGGGTCCTCCAACTTTGTAAGT